>WHVD01000365.1:0-28624 GCA_015178975.1 Hysterangium stoloniferum
TACATCGTCCAATTCAATAATCTTGCAGCTCGTTGTCAGTGGGGCGATCCCGCTCTCCGCCACCAATTCTACGCCGGTCTGCCGTCCCGCCTTAAAGACGAAGTCTCAAAAGGAGAAGATGGCAAGCCAAAAACCCTGTCCCGTATGCACCTCAAAGCTCAAAACGCGGACGCACGTTATTGGGAACGTCGCGCGGAAGTTGCCCGCGAGACATCCGCGGACAAAATAAATAAGTCCAAGGACAAAAACAATAACACCAATTCGTCAACCAGCAACCAGAACTCCACGCAATCCGACAAGAAGAACGATAAAAAGTCTTCAAACAACAACAACAACAATAAGGACAATAAGGACAACAACAAGGGTCAACAGTCCGGCAAGCAAGCCGGAAAACCCGACCTCTCAGGCAAACTCGGACCTGATGGCAAATTGACTCCACAAGAAAGACAACGTCGTATGGACAACAACCTCTGTCTCTTTGTGCGGGAAACCCGGTCATCGAGTCCCGGAATGTCCGCTGGCAAAAGCAAACTCTTCAAAGGGTCGATCAGCCAAGGCCTCCACGGAAACCCCGTCGAAGGACAAACCGGCTGCCGATTCGAAAAAAGAGTAAGCAACCCCGCGGACTCCGCGCGGGTTAGGGTTGCGTTGCCTCTCCGCGCATTCAAGAGTTCACTCGCCTCAACGCATCCGCTCTTTCACATTCTGATTCATTTTTCGTTAAACTTATGTCTAATATGCTTCCGAAATTCGTTTTTTCAGCTCTCATAGATTCTGGCTTGACTCATTGTTTTTTAGATACAAAATTCACGCAAAAAAATTCTTTGTCAACTTATTCGATAAATCCCGTCGCTCTCCGCCTCTTCGATGGCACAAGTAATTCGGTTGTTACCCAAGCTTGTGATTTACCCATCAGTTTCCCTTGTGGAACATCTCAATTGGTCACTTTCTATGTGACCCAGTTAGACTCAAGTTGCTCGGTGGTTCTAGGACATAACTGGCTTACCCGCTACAATCCGTTGATTGACTGGATAGCTAACAGTATAACATTCCGAACTCCCGCGGCGACCGAGGAAACTGCGCCTGTCTCGGCCTCCACGGCACCCATGGCCTTCCCGGCACCTGCAGTCTCGAGGACTCCTGTGATCCCTACGGCACCTACAGCTTCCCCGGAACCCACGGCACCTCCGTCCATTTCTCTGATTAATGCTGCAGCTTTTATTAGGGCTTCAAAAATGGATGGGTCCCAGGCGTTCACTATCAACTTAAAAATTGATGAAGCAACTGGATGTTTCTCAACCCCAGTATCCGCATCTGAGCAAGCTGCTGACCTAGAAGGCGTCCTGGAGAAATACCATGACTTCGCGGATGTTTTTAGCAAGCGAAAAGCTGACCGGCTTCCGCCTCACAGAGAATACGACTTAAAAATCGATCTTGAAGATGGCGCCCAGCCACCCCTAGGACATATTTACCCGCTTTCGTCCACGGAACTATCCGCAATCCGTGATTTCCTGGATGAACATTTGTCCATAGGTTTTATTCGACCCTCAAAGTCTCCTTTTGGAGCACCTGTTTTGTTTGTCAGAAAAAAGGATGGATCCCTTCGACTATGTGTTGATTTTAGAGGACTCAATGCTGTCACCAAAAAGGACAAGTATCCACTCCCACTTATATCTGACCTGCTCGATGCTCCGCGGAATGCCCGGATTTACACCAAAATAGATCTCAAGCATGCCTATCATTTGGTCCGGATTGCCGCGGGCGATGAATGGAAAACCACTTTTAGAACCCGCTATGGGGCCTTCGAGTGGTTGGTCATCCCTTTTGGACTCACTAATGCCCCATCTGTTTTTCAGCGTTTTATCAACGACATTTTCTCCGACATGCTCGATGTATGCGTCATTGTTTACTTGGACGACATTCTTATCTACTCCGAGAATCCCGCGGAACACGACAAACAAGTCCGTGAGGTTCTCCGGAGGCTCAGACAACATGGTTTATTCGCAAATGGTAAGAAATGTACTTTTGACACGGACTCCGTGGAATACCTAGGTTTCATGATGGGACCCGATGGACTCCGCATAGACGAAACTAAAGTGCAAGTCATCAAAGATTGGCCCGAACCCCGAAAAGTTAAAGATATCCAATCCTTCCTCGGCTTTGCCAATTTTTATAGACATTTTATCCGTGGATATTCCGACATCACGGTACCCTTACCCGTCTTACGCGTAAGGGTACTCCGTGGAACTTTAACGATAAGTGTCAAAAAGCTTTCAATCTTTTAAAAAATTCTTTTTCCACAGCTCCTATTCTGTCGCATTGGAAACCGGACTTCCCGCTCATTGTTGAAACGGACGCCTCTGTTATGACCGTGTCGCAACCCTATCGGCCCCGAGGTTATCGCCACTTGTCAACGTTTCAAGTCGTCCCCTCGGAAACCATCGGCCCCGAAGCTGACGAATGTTTTGCGAAGATCAAACTCCATTTACGCCCACGTCAAATAACTCGTATTGTCTGGTCAAACTTTGATACGTCCCCTTTATTATGTTGATCCGTTCAATCTTATGTTTTGCATATGTCTATCTATATTTGTAGTCCTTGAACCATTTCCTTTTATCGTAATTCCGCTCTCGGTTATCATCGGCCTCCGAACTAATCATAAACTTCCCGTTCCTAGTCAAGCTTATTGTTAATACCGTGTTCCGCCCTTCTCCCCATTAGTATTTTCCAGACGCCTGTTACTTGTATATGAACCCGCTGTAATTGTAGTTACTAGACAATCAGAATATCGACTCAGAATACCCTCATACACCTGTATCAGTCTCATACTAAGACTTCCCCCATCCGCCTTCGCGTGCGCTCGCCCACTCCCGGCCCCGACCCCTTGGCCCGACGCTCGACTTGTCCTTCGATTCCGATCGGTATCACGCCGAAAGGTACTCACTAGGACTAGTCTTCGCCCGCCCGAAATTTAAGGACATCCTGCGGATATTTGCGAGGGCGCAGCCCATAAGCTGAAGCCAAGTCCTTCCGATCGGTCCCTGTCAGCCACCGACATTAGTCAGTTTCCAGTTCTTAACAGCCTCCGACTATGCACTTGGAGCCATTCTCTCTATCCAGGACTCCGACGGAGAAGTTCACCCCGTGGCTTTTCTGTCCCGGACTTTTACCGGAGCAGAGCTCAACTACGACGTTCATGATAAAGAACTTCTGGCAATCTTTTCAGCTTTCAAAGCGTGGCGACACTATTTGGAAGGTTCAGGAGCTCCTATTGACGTTGTAACAGATCACAAAAACCTGGAATACTTTTCTACCACAAAACTCTTGACCCGTCGGCAGGCCCGCTGGTCTGAATATCTCTCCGCCTTCAACATGATTATCCGTTTTCGACCCGGCCGTCTCGGCGGCAAACCCGACGCTTTAACTAGACGATGGGACGTCTATCCTAAAGAGGGGAGCAACGACTATGCAACGGTAAATCCGCACAACCTGAAACCTATCTTCACGAATCAACAACTTACCGCATCGGTCCGCGCAACTTTCCTCGTCAATCCCATTGTCCGTGGAATTATCATTATGGATATCGAAAAGTTACATCAAGATATTCTATCGGCAATTCCGCTAGACCCAGTTACTAAAGCTCATCTGGACAATCCCGTGGACCCCGATCAACCTCGGTGGTCTCTTGATCAACATGGTTTCATTAGACTTGACGATCGTATCTATGTACCGGACTCCGACGGCCTCCGCCTCAGGATCCTTCAATATAAACATGATCATCCACTCTCAGGACATTTCGGGTACAACAAAACTCTATCATTAATAAGAAGAGAATACACTTGGCCCGGACTCCGTGGATTCGTTAAGCACTATTGTAAATCTTGCACTACTTGTCCCCGCTCGAAATCTCAGCGACACAAGCCATACGGCCTTTTGAAACAACTCCCGGTACCGGAACACCCGTGGAATTCTATATCTATGGATTTCATTGAACACCTACCAGATTCCGAAGGCTTTTCCGCTATCCTAGTCGTTGTTGACAGATTCTCAAAACAAGGTATATTCATCCCTACTTATGATACAATTACGTCCGTGCAGTTAGCGGAACTTTTCATTATCCACGTATTTTCCAAGCACGGAGTTCCGTCCCACGTGACTTCCGATCGAGGATCAGAGTTCGTGTCTCACTTCTTTAGATCCCTCGGAAAATCCTTGGACATGACATTACATTTCACGTCCGGACATCACCCGGAAGGTGACGGACAAACCGAACGCGTCAACCAGACATTGGAACAATACCTCCGCGTATATTGCAACTATCAACAGGACAATTGGAAAACCTTGTTACCACTTGCAGAGTTTGCTTACAACAATGCACCCTCGGCCACTACTGGCGTTTCCCCGTTCTTTGCAAATAAAGGATATAATCCAAATATTACAGTACATCCAGAACGAAATCTCGCCTCTGTTCGTGCTCAAGAGTTCACCACGGACCTCCACGAGCTCCACGAGGAACTCCGGACTGCAATATTGTCCGCCCAAGAGCAATACCAACATTCAGCGGACAAACACCGGATCCCGCCACCAAACTTCAAGATTGGCGACCGTGTTTATGTCAAAGCCCAATTCTTCCGGACTACCCATCCATCAAAGAAGCTTGCTGAAAAATATTTAGGTCCTTTTGAAATTATCGCACAAGTAGGTTCAGTTTCTTGAACTCTACGGCTTCCGGATAGCATGCGCGCGGTACACCCGGTATTTCATGTCTCTATGCTAGAACCTTGTACTGCTAACACTATCCCGGATCGCGTGCAATCTCCGCCTCCTCCTGTCGTCATTGACGGAGAACCCGAGTTTGAAATCTCTCAGATTTTAGATTCAAAAATTGACAAGCGTCGACGCACTTGTAAACTGCTTTACTTGGTCAAGTGGGCGGGTTACGAGGGCACCGATGAAGAAACCTCATGGATTTTGGCCACGGAACTCGGTAATGCCACGGAAATTGTTACTGACTTTCATACAGCTTACCCACTCAAACCTGGACCATTATCGTCTCTCTGACCACACTCCGCGGACCCCGTGTTACGTTTGGACTCATTTTCATTATTCCCTGTCGCCCTATGTCTCTCTTTGCTTTTACAGGTTCTAACATGTCTGGTCAAGTCTTCAAGCGGACTCTCCGTGGACTTTGGCTTTTACTTTTATTTTTTATGTTTTTCACGCTTTACTTTTATGTTCAATTACTTTTATTTCTATATTACTTTTCAGTCTACATTTATGGGACTATGTTTTTTCCCCTCTGCCTCAGCTACCTCCTCAGGGAGCTCCGCGACCTCCGCGGCAACCCCGTCCTCATCCGATCCGGCATCCTCGGAACTCCCGACTTGCGGCTCTTCAAAGACATAGCCGCCATACTCCGCCAGGAACTTCCAAAACTCCTCGCGGAGTCCGGACAGCTCCTTTGCCACCACAATTTGGACTTTGTTGCTCTTCCGGAGCAACTCGTTTTGGGCCTCGATGCCCTCGGCGATCCGTCCAAGGACCTCGTCCAACCCGGACAACCCATCCGTCCCGCTTATGTCTCGTGCCCCGGATCCCGTGGCCTGCTCGTGCACAAGCGAGCACCTCGCCTTGAGGTGCGCGCATTGATAACATCCCGGCCCCCGGCCGGCCTTTCGGTTGCATTCCGTGTTCCGGTCGTTGCAACCGGAACACCGCGGCTCGTTCCGCGTCGGAAGACGGACTGGCGCCGCCTTCCTTGCCTTCTGTTGAGTTGGTCAGTCTCCGCGGGTATTCCATGGACATGAGGCCTACCTTTTGGGGGCTCTCTGGCTCCCCCTCGGACTCCGACTCCACCTCTGTCGCTTTGCGCTGAAAATCACAAGTCAGTAAAAAATCGACAAGTGAATTTGGGACTTACTTTTCCCGCAACAATGGCAGCCCTCTCCGCGGCCAACCGGGCTTTCTCCGCAGCCACCCGGGCGTTCTCCGCGGCCACTCGCGCAGCCTCCTCCGCCTCCTCCGCCTCACGTTCCCTCTCCTTTGCGGCCTCTTCCTCCGCGGCCAATGCTTCCTGGTACTCTCTGTCCAGGGCCTCCTCAGCCTCCCTCGCCTCTCTCTCTGCTGCTTCACGAAGCTGGCGCTGCTCTTCTCGCCGCGCCAACAATTGGGCCGCCGTCCACGGCGCCCGATACGGAGTGCCCGTGGAGGGCCCTGCTGTCGGCATTGGCTTGCGTGGTGTTGGTTTTGGTCCCATAGTGATGAAGATGGGGGTAATAAAGAAGAAATTTCTATTTTTCAATTTTTTTATATAGGCTCGTCGCGTTTGAACCTTACCTTCCAGATCACATGACTCTTTGACACATACGTGTAACCGACATGACTTTTGACACATGCGCGTAGCCGACAAGAACCTTATTTAGGTCTAGAGCCTCTTTGGGACTTCGGCATAAAGGGAGGATACTGTTACGACCGGACAAATCCCGCCGGACTCCGGGCACTAACTCGTACGCCCCCACGCGCTACAAGCACCAATCGTCTGTTTATAGGATTTCCCGCCCGGACTCCGTCACGTCAAGACTCGTTACGTTCGACCTCATTAAGACACATATCAGTCACCGGACTTCCCCCGGACCCCATCTCTGTCTATGTCCGTCTTCGTCCCACGCATCAGTCACCGGTCCCCACTTAGAATCCCGTCACTGCTCTAATCGAGCCCCGTTCCCGTTTTAGTCAAATGACCTGTCACGATTTAGGACTCCGCTCCTGCTCCGTTTCCCGTTATGGGTTATGCTTTGTCACGATTCGGACTCCGCTCCGTTCCGTCCCGTTCCTAACACCAATTTGGTGTTTACTATTCCCGTTCTATGTTTTGCTCGTTTCGTCTCATTATTACTGGATTCGGTATGTCATGCATTCCACGGTCTATATAAACTGGCAGATGTTGTACATACAATCCAGTCAGAAAATTAGCTTAGATTCCCCCCAGTAATCTAATACATTTTCCTCTCTAAAACCCTACTCTTATCAGACCGCTCGCACTAGTCGGAGCCCACGGGCTCCGGCGCATCTATCTCTCTCGACTATCTCGATTCACGACTCTCGACTCACGACCTACGACTCACGACCCACGAACCCCCGCCCGGACTCCCCGGGATTCCCGTCCGCCTGTCTGAAATTGGACAACACGATCTAGCGAGGGCGCAGCCTATAAGCTGAAGCCAAGTCCTACCGGATATCCCGCGGGTTTCTCCGGAAACCCGGCCTGAGTGTGTATCCTAACACTCTGTTCCAATGCTCTCCTATCATCTGTTCTATGTGTAAATGCTATTTGCCACCTCATACCCCTTAGTACAGTAAGCAAAAAAAGGGTTGCAATGTTCAGTATACTTTAACTCAAATGCCTATAACTCCAGAAATAAATTAGCTAAAATTAGGAAAAAATATAAGTTAGAAAGCCCTATTTCTGAACTTTGACATAATAAGCAAGTTTGTTCAAAAATACTCACTCATTGTTGAGAGATTAAATATTTTGTACAGGAGTATCATTGTAACCCTTTTTTTGCTTTCATTTTATAAACATAAAGCTATACATTCTAGTACTTGGTATGACCTCCTTAAGCCTTGACCACTGCTACAACCCTCCTAGGCATACTTTCAATCAATTCTGGCACACCTCTGGCATTATTTTATCCCACTCTACTTGTACCCTCTCCCACAGCTCCAATATCCCTCCTAGGGCCCTCTCATACTCTCCCAGCTTCTTTTTCAGATGATCCCAGAGATGTTCAATAGGATTGAGGTCAGGGGACTGTGCTGGCCAAGGAAGGACCTTATATCCATGATCTTCAAACCAAGTTGTAGCTTTCTTGGACTTGTGCTTGGGATCATTATCTTACTGGAAGATGATAGTGGAGGGATTCTTGCCATAGAAGGCAAGGCTTTCCTGGAGTTCATCTTGCAGAATCTTGGTGTATAACTCTCCATCCACCCTCCCATCAATCTTGCATGCATACCCAACTCCCTCCCATAGCATGCAGCCCCACATCATCAGAGATCCACCTCCAAACTTTACAGTCTCCTTCACAAGTCTATCACTCAGACCCTCCCCTGCCTTCTTCCAAGCCCACCTCTTCCTATCTGACCCCAGCCTATTGATTTTTGTCTCATCAGACCATGCAACAGTCTTCCAGTCCTCTATAGTCCAATCCAAATGAGCCAGAGCAAAATCCATCCTCTCCTTCCTATGCCTCTTGGTAAGAAGAGGCCTTTTGGCCTTTACCACAGCTTTCATACCAGCTAACTTCAGGTGGTTATGAGTTGTCTGGGATATGAGAGACTGGTTGATAGTGTTCTGAAGGATCTGGATGATCTGAGAGGCATTTTCAGCCTTCCCTGAGGTGATGAGATACTGGGCATAGCAACTATCAGCCTCAGAAAGCTTGGAAGGATGTCCACCAGTGGGCTTCTGCAGGGAAGGATGGTGTTTTCTGCAAAGTCTAGAGATGGTACTGATATGTAGACCAGTGGATGATGAGATCTTGTGGGCAGAATGACCAGAATCCAAGAGGGAGAGGATGTGTTTGCATTGGGAAGTAGAAAGAGGCTGCATATTGGAATCAACAAGACTGTTGTGGTCTGTTTGTCATGTGTTGAATGTTTTGAACATGTCACATGATCATACAATCAAATACAACCTAACAATGGATCAGAAACACCAGTACAACCTGCCCTTTCATCTACAGAATGAAAGCAAAAAAAGGGTTGCAATGATACTCCTGTACAAAGTATTTAATATCTCAACAATGAGTGAATATTTTTGAACAAACTTACTTATTATGTTAAAGTTCAGAAACAGGGCTTTCTAACTTATATTTTTTTCCTAATTTTAGCTAATTTATTTCTGGAGTTATAAGCATTTGAGTTAAAATTTACTGAACATTGCAATCCTTTTTTTGCTTACTGTATACTTTAATTACATTGTATTCACTTTTAGTTTGATCCTTACCCTTTTTCATGCTTCCTTTGACTTGAAGACTATCAACCCAGCTGGTTCAACAACTACTCATCCTTCATTACAGAGCTTAGACTTAATTTTTGGCCTCACAATGCTGTTGGTGATGCCAAAGCTACTCTAGCCAACATTAGGATGAAGGACAGCCAGCAGATCACTGAACACATTGTCCAGCCTAGTCACCCTTGTCAATTGGGATGACTCTGCTCTACACCATAGATGACACAAATTGAAATTCTACTCAACAATGTCAAATACCAATTGAATAATATTCTATTTATCAAGTTTGGAAGCCTTGTTGGATGAAGTATTACTTCATCCTGTTGATAAAGTGAGAGGCTAATACTAGACACAAAGGCTCACTGAGGTAATGTTGAAAAGTTATGATAATACAAGACTCAGATTATTAATACAGAAACTAATATATAGACGATAGTTGAGATTTTCTGACTGACTTCCTTGGTTTCTTTCATTGCCCTTTTATGCCTTTCTTCATTGGAGGTTGTCTGTAATCATTATAATATCAGATGTTTACTGGTAAAATTTATATTTCTACAGAACTCCATCTTTAAATAGTGATGTATCCTCTGAGACTATTATACAAATTGTTAACCACCAACCATAAGAAACAATTCTCCATATTACATCCTAAACAATTCAGAGTCAATTAATAGAACCTATTGTATATGGTTTTCCAAGTTATGTAAATACTTGCTAATACTTTTGTTGTTAATTTGTCTTTTTAAAAGCTAAACTGTAGTTATTTCCTAGTAAAATATGTGATATATAATTGGAAATTTTTCACCCTATGGCCTTCTTTATTAAGTGAAATCACCTATATATTCTGGGTATGTTGAATCAAGTAGAAATCTGTTCAGATTGACAGATCCATTCTGAAGTAATACATATGTATTTAGAGGTGCCAATGATACAGTATATATATGCATGGAATGGACTATCTAAATGTATCTATTTTTTAAAAGTATTAGTGTTTCAAACTACTAATTTTTTTTATTGTCTACTTGTGTCTGGAAAGATTCTTTAGTTTGTAATGTACAAGAGAGTTTAAAACTTTCAAAAAGTTTAAAAACCAAATTATGTTTGAATCACATTCCAGATGTTTAAATGACCTTTGGAGGTTGTCCGTAATCATTATAATATCAGATGTTTACTGGTAAAATTTATATTTCTACAAAACTCCATCTTTAAATAGTGCTATATCCTCTGAGACTATTATATTGTTAACCACCAACTATAAGAAACAATTCTCCATATTACATCCTAAACAATTCAGGGTCAATTAATAGAACCTATTGTATATGGTTTTCCAAGTTATGTAAATACTTGCTAATACTTTTGTTGTTAATTTGTTTTTTAAAAGTTGTAATGTAGTTATTTCTATGTAAAATATGTAAAATATTATTGGAAATTTTTCATACTACAGCTGTCTTTATTAAGTGAAACCACCTATATATTCTAGGTATGTTGAATCAAGTAGAAATCTGTTCAGATTGACAGATCCATTCCAAAGTAATACATATGTATTTAGAGGTGCCAATGATATACATATGCATGGAATGGACTATCTAAAGGTACATATCTATTTTTTAAAAGTATTAGTGTTTCAAACTACTGATTTTTTTTATTGTTTACTTGTGTCCAGAAAGATTCTTTAGTTTGTAATGTACGAGAGAGTTTAAAACTTTCAAAAAGTTTTAAAAACCAAATTATGTTTGAATCACATCCCAGATGTTTAAATGACATTTAGAGTATATTAGAATTTGGTATACTTAATAGTTTTCAGATATCCTCCATTAAATATGATTATACTATGACCTAAGAATGAAATCATATATGACATTGAATTGAGACAAGTCAAATACAAGTTAAATGTTTGTTATGACCTGTTCCCAGATACTTCAATATCCAATATTATCCAAAACATTCAACCTCTGCCCCAAGTCTCCAATCTGACTTCCTGTTTCAATATCCAATCCCATCTTCCGACTATGGAACATTTATAGTTCCTGTACTTCCAGATCTCATCCTTGTTCTGCATTTGGTAACTTGTTGGTTGACAAATATTCACTCGTTTACTTATTGTATTCCCATTTTGGAATATTTTCCTTAGTCCATCTTATTGTATTCCCATTTCAGAATACTACTGATTCCATCTTATCGTGATCTTAGTTTGTAGTACAATAACAAGAAAACTTATATTAGTTTCCATGAATTTGTACTTTACATTAGATCTGATATTGACTTACATAGTTTCTTATTCCTTCCTTCTCTCTGTATGCTCGATATTTGGAACTCTTTGGAACTCTGAATATCTGTATCCTCCAGCATAAACCCCATCTCTGAAATTAAGGACTTCTGAGTGTTTGCATAGAGGCACAGCATATAAGCTGAAGCTGACATCCTGACCCTATCTGGAAGTTTCCAAGTTCCTGGTCACTTTCTGATAGTTCCAGAATAAGTTCCTGACATGGTACTTAACAATGTTCATCAAATATTTTTGAGGATCTTAAAGAAGTTGAATGGAAGATTGAGTTGAAGATTTTGTCAAAGATGAGTTGTGGCAAACAAATGTCTATTGAACAACACTACCAAGGCTCATGCTGTTATGTAAGACTGAGAAGCCCTCAGAGATGCCGACATTGGTGATGGAGTCAAAAGCAATGTAAGCAACCCCTTGCCCCCATACAGGCAAATAATCACATTGGATCCTCCTGTGTGAAAGTAGCTTCCCAATTTACAATGTATCCACTCATTTTGACCCTCAAGCCATTTTGGCTCCCTCTTTTTCAGCTTTTCTCTTTTAACCTTTAAATTTTTAGCTCCAGCTCAACTGGTTGACCCAGTCTCCCTCAGAATACTTGCACAATATTGCTTAACAATGTTATCACTTCTCAAAAAACCATTTCAGCCACCCTTCCATAAGAAAAAATTTTAGATCATTTTATGACAAAGTTGGTTTTTGTTTATTTGGCAAAACTGGGACATGACTAACCCACCCACTTATGATCCATTGATTGTTGGGTATTGGGTTATCATATAGTCCAAACATCTGATGATTGATCTCCTTCTCTTTAGCTCAACCAGGGTGTGGAGGCTCTGCTGGCCACCCATCTTTAGGTTCCTCTTGGACACTCTCCCAGTTCAGTGCCCTGTGTATACAAACTACCTTTAGAGCTCCACTGAACACCCCTCAGTCCAGTGCCACTGCATATGTGACTACCCTCTTTGGAATCAACTGTTGAACATGACAGCATCCCAACAAAATCTAGTGACTTCATAGAATCCTCAGTAAACAGCATGCTAAATCCCTTCAGATACTTGATCCTTGTCTTGGCAAGTCTACATATTCCCTATCCTCTGTTAGAAAAGTAACCCTAATGACAATATATGTAACTCAGTCTTGTATATTGTATAATGGACTGAATGTATTTTATGTACCTAATGACAATATAACTAATGAGTGGTTATTAGTTATATTGTGTGTGAATACATAATGATCTTGACTCACCTCAGTCTTGTATATCATATAATGGACTGAGGTGATACTACTATGGTCCTCTAGTTTTTATATTTTACTGCATATGTTACTAGGCACCATCAAAGGTGCATTAGTGATACTGGGTGCCCCTGCCTGAGGATTAAAGTTAGATGGTCTTGGGTTGGTTGATTTTGGCTGGGTAGATTTCAATGGTGTTGTTCAACATCCTCTTAACTCACTGATGTTTTTCATTTTGGCATGCCAATCTTTGGCTAAATGATGGGATGTCTGCCTTAAGAGGGGACCAGCAATCATACACCTGTCAATCAGTATATTGGACCCCTGATGCATACCAATCACTCATTTAATTCTCAATAATCCTACAACCTGTCAGACTCCTGATAAGACTCAAGACTCGAGAACTATGCCTTGATGGCAATACCTTTGTTTTGCCTTTTTTAGATCCTCATTCAGCTCTCTGATTTACCTTTTGGACTCATTATCATTACCCCCTGTCACCCTATGTCTCTTTTGCCTTTCTAGCTCATTGTCAGCCCTCCATTTCCTTAACTTTGTCCTCACACCTTTTAGTTAGATATACAAGTTATTATTTCTCATTCTAAGATACTAATAGGAGGTGGCCCCGCTGCCATTTCTTCTTCCCCATCTACTATTTCTATAGCCTGGTCCCTATCCCTCCCCATAACACTCAAGGTTGTACCAGGCCAGTCAACCATCTTCTGATTCAGCTCCTGCTGTCCCAGACCTTCCACATCCCTCCTACTGTCCTTGGCAGCCCACTGCTGTTCCCTGTACTCACAATGGATTACCAGCTCTTGTACCAATTCTGAGATCTCTTTCCAGGTCTCAGACATATCCTGTAGAACCTCCAATACTGGCTCCAAAGTCACAGTTGCATAGCTACACCTTTTTAGCTGCAGTTGCACTGTACACAGGCCTTATTTAGGCCCATGGGTGTACACCAGAACCCTGATGCCATGGAGCTTGCACATGCTGGTGCTCCTGAGCTTGGACCCCTCCTAAAGAAAACAAAGACTTAAAAAAATATTGGTAAAAAGTTAGTTCACAGCTTACCACTCAGAACCACTGACTTTCTCTATGTCATCCTCCTCTTCCTCCTTTTCATCATGGTCATCCATATGTTTCCTCATATTTCCTCTTGCCCTGTCTTTTGAATCAAATTTTGTTTCAATAAAAAAAAGAAGAAAGATATAGCAGACACACCCTTGACACTTGACAGACCTGCTGATACTTTACCTCTTTCCCTTCCACACTCTCTTGCATCACTGGTAGCCTTCCTCCTCATAGTCAGTACAGCCCTACAATCCTCCTCCTCATAGTCAGTACAGCCCTATAATCCTCCTCCTCCTGTTTCTTCTTCTCAGTGGCTTTCTTTTTGATCCATTGATATTGTTTCTCCTTAGCCTCCTGCAGTTGTTATCACAATGTCTCCATACCATCATTATCACTGAGGCTTGGGAGAAAAAGAGGTTGGGAAAGTATAGGAAAACAAAGACAAAGTGCAATAGATAAAAAACCTGAATTTCTGAAATTTTTATATTCTCAGGTTGACATGAAATGAATTTATATTCTCTCAGGTTGACACAAATGAATTTCACTCAATTTCACTCAATAAAGTTGAATAATGATCAAAGAATATTCAACAATATCAAGTACAGACGCCTCATTTGATGAAGTATTAATTCACCCTGTTGATAAAGTGTGAGGCAAATATAGAACACAGAAGCACACCAATAATTAAGTCAAAGATATTATGAATAGAAGTTGAATTAATAATACAAATTGTTATGACCGTGTTGCAACCATGTTGCAACCCGACAGTCCCCGATGATACTACTGTCTGCCATTGTTTCAAGTTACTGGCCAAGTCATTGTATCAGCAACTGTCAGTAAACTGACACTGATGTATACCTTCACAGCGATCAAACCCCATTTACATCCCTGTCAAGTTATACTTGTAAGATAGTGACAGTCAGGAATCGACTCCCCTTACATAAGCAACAATGATGATGACTACTGCTCAGCAATGCAGACTCTTGAGGCTATTATGAATATGGGGGACTGTAGTTGTGAAGAGGTCCCTGAAGTCAGAACAGTAATATCCCTTCTACATCTTAAGTAGTAATGAAAAAAATTCCATCTTTTTTTTCAACACCCAAATGCATTTTCATAACAACCTGGAGGATATTGCAAATTCGACCTTGCAAATTTGGCCGCTTATTACTATGATCATGTGATAAATATGTAGGTTTGAGCAAGGGCACCAACCCAAAGGTGAGGATTTTGAGGCCCAATGCCCCAGAAGAGCTGTGCAAACCATGCTAGAGTTGCAAATGGATATACATAAGGTTAACAGGAAAATCCCTCAACCACCTGTTGCAGGGGTCAAAGATGAGGATATCACTCTCTTTTCACCTGACACACCTCCCTCCTTCAACTCACCCAACCAGAACACCAGTGGTCTGTGATATGACCAAGAGCTTCTTGACATCATTGGCATCTTCTGTTATTGCTACCTCTTGCACAATCCACTGAAAAAGGTAGCAGCAGATATGCCAACCAGGCAGCACAATTTATAGATGCATATTCAAAGGGTTTGACAGGTGCAGATGCTGTCTGGGCTAATTGGAAGTACCATGGACATCACACTTTGCCTGTAAATATTTTTGCTGAAGTAAAAAAGTCTATTTTACCCTCTACATAGCCCATCAATGTGTTTGGTTATGTTTGTTGTCTGAAAAATTGTCAATTACTGTACCAGCTGTCTCTCACCTCAACCCTCAAAAAAAATTGCTCCAGCACTACATTTGGCCACTAACTCTAACCTTGGTGTGATTATATAATGGGGTTGGTTCCTGGCTGCTGCTATCTTACCATCTGGTTATACTTTGATATGTCCCCTTTTTATTATGATGATCTATTCTACTCTATATTTCACATATGCCTGTATATATATACTTGTAGCTCTTGGACTATTCCCTTTTCTCATAATTCCACTCTTGGTTAATCACGGCCTCCAATCTTATCATAACCTTCTGGTTCCTAGTCAAGTTTATTTGTCACTAATTGGACATTCCCACTTTTACCTTAGTTAGTATTTGGAGATACTGTCACGAACATACAAACTCAAATTTCGATAATATTCAATTTAATATTTCTTCAACATTCCTTTGACTTTCCGACTCAATTTCCGACTCGACTTCCGACTCAATTATTCTTCGACAATATCTTCGACAATATTGAATATCTTCGACAATATTGAATATCTTCGACAATATTGAATATCTTCGACAATATTGAATATCTTCGACAATATTGAATATCTTTGACTTGTCTCAGTTTGATGTCATTGATGATTTCACTTTGATATCATATTATCATCATAGGTAAATGATATATAGTATATAAGGGCAATGATAGGAATGAAGGAAGTCAGTCAGAAAACCTGTATTATATTATATTATTTACTGTATTATATAGTCGTCGAACTTTTCCGAGTCCTTCTTCAACTTAATTATTCGTAAGCCTCTGTGTCCTATCTTTGCCTCACACTTCATCGACAGGACGAATTAATACTTCGTCGAATGAGGCATTTTTATTTGATATTGTTGAATATTCTTCGATTGTTTATTCGACTTTATTGAGTAAAATCTGATTCATGACAGACACCAATAACTAGTATTTAAGTCCAACTGTAATGTAGCTACAAAGCAATCAGAATATTGACTCAGAACACTGGTATACATCTCTCATAGTCTCACTCTAAATATCCCACTCTCCACCTCTGCTTGCACTTGCTCACTCTCAATCTCTGACCCTCTGACCCTTTGACCCAACCCTCAACTTATCCTTCGGCTTCCAATCGGTGACTTACCGAGAGGATTATCGACAGGACTAGTTTTCCACCCACCTGAAATTTAAGGACACCTGACAGTAACTTGCGAGGGCACAGTATGTAAGCTGAAGCCTAGTCCTTGAAGGCCATTCAGTCCCCATCGGTCTACCGACATCAGTCAGTTTTCTGTTCTTAACACAAATACAGATTATGATACAGGTTTTCTGACTGATTTCCCTTGCTCCTATCATTGCCCTTTTATACCATTTATCATTTACCTATGATAATAATGTGATATCAGAATGAAATCATTATTGATGTCAAACTGAGACAAGTCAAAGATTAGTTGAAGAATCTCAAAGATAGGAGGATGGTCACACTTTATTGAATATACAAAATTTTACTGAATAATCTTCATATTTTTTAAGTGAGACTATTCCTTCTGGCCATGACAACTTATTCTATGAGTTTATATTTAATTACCTGAAATTTCATCTTTAAAATATACATGCCCTTTTAAAATACGCACAAATGACATAGTTACACAAAATTATTTGGATTAACCTAGATTATTTGGGTTAAACAAGATTATTTGGATTATGACTTATGTAATCTTTGGGTTATGATGTATTCTCTTGTATACAAGCAAACTTTCAAATATATTTCATATAATTTAAATTTAGTTGGTTTAGAGAGTTAGCCAGAACTATGTATCTGGGGTACCAATCCCCACTGTACAATTTATTCCAAAAGAATAATCTACAGATGATTGTTTGACTAAATTTTGTCAGATATAGGATAAATATTAATATTTTTGCATTCTTCAGAGTGATACCTAATCAACTGAATTTGATTAAATATTAATTTTACAACAAATATTATAAATATATATACTTTAGTGGATAAATGTTACGACCCATTCCTAGATGTTTCAGTATCCGACTTCTGACTTTTGACTTCCGACCTCCAACTACGGAACATCATAGTTACCATATCTTCTGCATTGTTCCCTTGTTCTGCATTTGGTAATTTGTCTGTTGACAAGTATTCACTCATTTGTTTTATTATATTCCCGTTTCAGAATATTGTCTTCCCAATTCATCTTGTTGTATTCCCATTTCAGAATACTTCTATTTCCGTCTTATTGTGGTCTTAGTTTGTAGTACAATAATGAGAAGACTTATATTAGTTTCCGCGAATTTGTACTTTACTTTAGATCTGATATCGACTTAGTTTCTTATTCCCTCTTCCGTCTTTCTGTACGCTCGATATTCGGAACTCTTTGGGACTTTGAATATCCATATCTTCCATCGTAAGTCTCACCTTTGAAATTAAGGACTTTTGAGCATTTGCGTAGAGACACAGCACATAAGCTGAAGCCAACATCCTGACCCTATCCAATAGTTCCCAACTTCCCAGTGACTTTCTGATAGTTCCAGAATAAGTTCCCAACATGGCACTTAAAAATAAATAACTTTTAAAGTTTTGGATTATCCTCCATAGTTGAGTTGGAAATTGAGTCAAAAAGTTGAAGGAATGTTGTGAAATGTTGAAGGAAAGTCAAAGGAATATTAAATTGAATATTATTGGAATTTGAGCTTGTAGGTTCATGACACAGGTGCCCATTTTGACTAATAATTATAGGTGCAGTTATTTACCTAAGTGTTGCACAAGGCACCTCAACATCAACTTCTAGAAAGGTCTTGAAGGGTCTGGATCTAATGGAGGGATACTGTTAGAATCCATTGACATGAATTGAATTTCACTCAATAAAGTTGAATAAACAATTGAAGAATATTCAACAATATTGAATGCAGATGCCTCATTTGACAAAGTATTAATTCATCCTGTTGATAAAGTGTGAGGCAAAGATAGGACACAGAGGCTCATGAATAATTAAGTTGAAGAAGAACTCAGAAAAGTTTGATGATTATGTAATACAGTAAATAATATAATTATCATACAGGTTTTCTGACTGACTTCCTTTGTTCCTATCATTGCCCTTTTATACTACATGTATATATCATTTACCTATGATGATAATATAATATCAAAGTGAAATCATCAATGACATCAAACTGAGACAAGTCAAAGATACATATTCAGGATTGTCAAAGAATAGTCGAGTCAGAAATTGAGTTGGAAGTTGAGTTGGAAATCAATTGAAAAGTTGAAGGAATGTCAAAGAAAGTTAAATTGAATATTATCAGAATTTGAGCTTGTACATTTGTGACATCCATGTCATTTGGCCACAACCTCATTTTACCCTCCTCACCCTCCAGCATCCTGCTATTGGTATTCCCAAGCACAGTGTGACCACCCACAGTGCCCTGACACTTGGTTCACTATATGTAGTTTTCTCTTTTCATCATCCCATCTCATCTCCATCCAAAAACTCCCATCACCTGTTCTACATGTAAATGTTATTTACCATAAGAGTTTAGGAAAGCAAATAACACAATAGAATGATGCAAGGAATAATAGAAGCCCATTGGAATGGAAACAGAGAAGTATAGCCAAAAAAAGGAAATCACTTGAAGATGAGTTGTTGGGACACTATCACCAGAGATTTCATATCAGAGGCACTGAGGGAATGGGTTGCCAGAAAGGTGAATACTACAAGTTGGGTTCCAAAATGATAATTCCTAACACTCTGGCATTGCTTTACCTATTCTGAGTAGTGGGCCATCTCACAGTGTTAAGATCTAAGCTGGGGAGAGGGGGAATGCTCTAGTCAGAGGGCTGATGATGGGAAATAAGTTAATTGGGGGGCCAATGATAGAGATCATACTAGTTGGGAGGTCCAACTCTATGTATAACCATAATGGAGCTTGGCTTCAACTTATGTGTTGCACCCTCACATGAACTGTCAGGGTGCTCTGGTATTTCAAACAGAGCAGATAGTACAATATAAGCAAGAGTCAACACTTAGCTTAATTGACCAGAGGCTGAATTACTAAGAGTCAAGAGGTAGAGGGTCACAGCTTGCTAAAGACCACTCTTGAGGAGTATAGCAGTGAGAAAAAGGTGAAAACTAAGAGAGGCTAATCTAAGTCAATATTTGAACTGAAGGACTGTAGTGAAAGAACTGTATACTACATCAAGATAGGTGATTGGAAGGTTGATCAGAGAAGCAAAGTGTAGGATGGATCACAGGGAAGTGATGGCGAGGTGGGGAGAGATAGAAACTAACGTATGGTACTAAGAAACAATACTAGATGGCAAATAAGGGTATACATGGAGATGGAAATGGAGGAGCAGATGGAGCAGAGATAGAAATGGGACTGGAGTGTACTATAAACAAGTATCAGGGGCACTGCAAGTGTAATGACCTGAGTGGAAGTTCCAATAATAAGAAGATGATGGTTTTCTAGTGAGAAACAAGTTGCAGGGGTCTGAAATGATAAGATCCTAACACACAGCATGTTTCAAATCCCCCTTGAGACTGATAAGAAATCCATCTGTACAATGAAGAGAAGCTTAGATAAGGCTAATCAGGTGAAAGAAGTCAGTCTTATTATTTGGGATGAGGTTCCAATGCAGAATCACTTCACCTATGAGGTAGTAGATCAGAGCCTCAGAGATATTCTTAACAAGGATGTTCCTTTGGAGGTATTATAGTGGCATGAGGTGGTAACTTTCAACTGACATTGTCTGCCATTCCTAAAGTTCAAAAGAAGGTATTATTGGTACATGTATCTTATGGTCTCAGTTTTGGAACAATGTCAAGACTCTATTTTTGACTGAGAATATGCATGTATATTCCACTGATCAAGAGAGTGCTGCATTTGCTCAGTGACTTTGGATATTTGACATGGAAAAGACATGCCTCTTGATCATATGTTTTAAAGTGCCTGAATGCATGCTATGTGGACCAATGGTAGAGAATTTAGTCTCAACTATTTATTCAAATATAGATGACCCTGAGACTCTTATTGATGAGTTTTCCTTGAAACAGGCCATTCTCTGTCTTCAAGATTCAATTATAGATTAAATCAATGACATGATCTTTGAAAATTTCCAGGGATTGGGTAAATCTACTACAATGCAAGCAGTGTCAAAGATGGAGACAGTGAGACATTATATCTTGCTGAGCACTTAAACTCAATCAATTTTGGAGGACTGTCACCAAGTAAACTGCATCTGAAATCTGGAGTGCTATTGATGCTTCTTTAGAACTTGGATCTAGGACAAGGACTTTGTCATGGAACAAGACTGTGGTTAATACAAATAACTCACAGAGTACTTCAAGTGAAGATCATAGAGGTACTGTACCTTCAGCAGGAGAGTTGGCAATAACAATTATTCCAACTACAAAACAGTTGCAATTTGAACTGCATCATCAGCAGTTTCCAGTCAGGCTAGGGTTGCTATGGCTATCAATATATGTAAGTTATAGGGTGTTAGGATCCTATCATTTCAGACCCCTGTAACTTGGTTTTACCTTCATAACTCTCCAGCACCCTGCTATCAGCATCAGTATCCCCAACCACAGTGTCACCACCTGTAGCACCCTGACACATGTTTCTCTGTAGATTACCTTTTTATTCATCCCATTCCATCTCCATCCCAATACTCTCCCATCACCCATTCAATGTGTATGTTTTATTTGCCACCTCACAACCTTTAAAATACTTGTTTTCATCACATTTAGTCTTAGTTTGATCCTTGTCTCTTTTCCCACTTCCTTTGACCCATCACAACTTCCTGCTTCCTTGATTGGCCTTCCAATCATTCATTATACTTTTGTATAAAAACTCTATCATGTATGCTATAGTTCTTCAGTTCAAATATCAACTTAAATTATCCCTTTTGTGTTTAAGCCCCTTTACTTGCTCCTAATACTCTTGAAGATGTCATCAGCCAGCCATGACTCTTATCCTCACAACCCTTAGCATTTCAGCCTTCCAGTTGATTCAGCTAAGTATCATCTTTAGTCTAAAATTGTACTACTTGCTCTTCTGAAATACCAGAGCACCCTAACAGTTCATGTAAGAGTGCTCATGTGAGAGTGCAACATATAAGTTGAAGCCAAGCTCCACTTGTTTTGTAGAATCAGACCTCCTGTCAGGGGACCCTCTGTCACAGCTAAGGGAGCATCATTTTCTCATCTTATTGAAGTCCTTAAGTCTATAGTCCAACACCATGCCTTTTGTCACTTTCCCTCTCCTTGTAGATCAACTACTTTGGCTAATACATGCCTTTGAGGAGTAGGTGATTAACTTAGAAGCTCACAGCATTAGTATTCCACTGTGGGAAAGGCCCCTGTTCTGTATTAGGTAGAGTTATTTTTAGACTACTGGATGCCTATGGGTCACACCTTGCAGGAGGAATTCCTTAGACTGCTTCTCTTCAGATTCCCTCCTGCTAGGTGAGTTAGGTAGTTGTTTGTATATATATTAGTTCTAATATATCTTCAGATTCCCTCCTGCTAGCCTAGTGTGAATATTAGGTAGTAGGGGTTACCCTTACACCTCCCAGTTGAGTACAAAATACCTATTGGCCCTCCAACTTCATTTCCCCCCTTGTCTTTAGACTTTATTTAAATCTTAACAACCAAGCTCAAGAGTGGATATCAGGTATGAATTTAGAGTTGAAGTTAGGGCCATGTGTTAAGATCTAAGCTAAGTGGGAGAAATGGCTCTAAGTCAGAGGGGCTGATGATGGTAATGTAGCTAATTAGAGGGTTGACAATATAGATCACACTAGTTGGGAGGTCTGACTCTATGAATGTAGTGGAGCCTGGCTTCAACTTACTGTATGTGTTGCACCCTCATACAAACTGTTAGGGTGCTCTGATATTTCAAACAGGGCAGATAGTACAATAGGAATGGAGATCAACACTTACTGTAGCTCAATCAACTGGAGGGCTGAATTACTAAGAGTTGTAAGGTGAGGGGTCATGGCTTGCTGAAGATGCCTTTGAAAGTATTAGATCAGGAGTTATAGGACTGAGAACTAGAAGAGAGTAATCTAAGTTGATATTCAAACTGAAGAAACTGTAGCATATGTACATAAAGTAGCTTTACATATGTACATATACTACAGTGAAACAGGTGATTGGAAGGCCAATCAGAGAAGCAGAAGTGATGATAGGTAAGAAGGAAGTAAGGAAAAGGAACAGGGATTCCAAATGAGACTAAATACAATATAGCAAAGTATTCTGAAAAGGTGTGAGGTGGCAAATGGGATGTATACATGGAACAGTGATGGAAATGGAATGGAAATGGAATGGAAATGGAATGGAGATACATAGGACAGAACACTAGGGTACTGTTAAGGGTACGTACATGGTGGGTTTCCGGAGAAACCCGCAGGAAATCCAGTAGGACTTGGCTTCAGCTTATAGGCTGTGCCCTTATGAGATCGTGTTGTCCAATTTCAAATGGGTGGATGGAAATCCCGGGAGTCCAGGTGGAGTTTGTGGGTTGAGGGGTTGTAGGTCAGAGGTTGTGGGTCGAGAGGTCAGGGAGTTGAGATAGATAAGTTGGAGGTTGAGAGATAAATGTGTCGGAGCCTGTGGACTCCGACTAGCGAGAGCAGTGTAATTCAAAGAGGAGTTTAGAGTGGAAAATGTACTAGATTACTGGGGAGAATCTAAACTGATTTTCTGACTGGATTGTATGTACAACATCTGCCAGACTATATAGACTGTGGAATGAATAACATACCAAATCCAGTAATAATGAAAAAGAAACTAGCAAAACATAAAACGAGATAAGTAAACACCAAATTTGGTGTTAGGAACGGAATGGGACGGAATGGAGTCTGAATCATGACAGGTCATAAACCATAATGGGAAATGGAGTGGGAGCAGAGTCCGAATCATGACAGGTCATTTGACTAAAATGGGAACAGGGCTCAATTAGAGGGATGATGGGTTTTCCGAGCAGGGTCTGGTGACTGATGCGTGGGACGAGGTCGGACATAGACAGGGATGGAGTCCAGCGGGTATTCCAGTGACTGATACATGACATAATGAAGTCAAATGTGGACAAGTCTGACATACGGAGTCTGGTGGGAATTCTGGTAAACTGACAATTGGTGCGTATAGGGCATGGGTGCGTATAAGTTAGTGCCCAGAGTCCAGCGGGAATTCTGGTCATTGTTAAGAACTGGAAACTGACTAATGTCGGTGGCCGACAGGGACCGATCGGAAGGACTTGGCTTCAGCTTATGTGCTGCGCCCTCGCAAATATCCGTAGGATGTCCTTAAATTTCGGGCGGGCGAAGACCAATCCTAGCGAGTACCTTTCGGCGTGATACCGATCGGAATCGAAGGACAAGTCGAGCGTCGGGCCAAGGGGTCGGGGCCAGAAGTGGGCGAGCGCACGCAAAGGCGGATGGGGGGATTCTGAGTATGAGACTGATACAGGCGTATGAGGGTATTCTGAGTCAATATTCTGATTGCCTAGTAACTACAATTACAGCGGGTTCATATACAAGTAACAGGCGTCTGGAAAATACTAATGGGGAGAAGGGCGGAACACGGTATTAACAATAAGCTTGACTAGGAACGGGAAGTTTATGATTAGTTCGGAGGCCGATGATAACTGAGAGTGGGATTATGATAAAAGGAAATGGTTCAAGGACTACAAATATAGATAGACATATGCGAAACATAAGATTGAACGGATCAACATAATAAAGGGGACGTATCAAAGTTTGACCAGACAATACGAGTTATTTTGACGTGGGCGTAAATGGAGTTTGATCTTCGCGAAACATTCGTCAGCTTTGGGCCTGATGGTTTCCGAGAGGATGACTTGAAACGTTGACAAGTGGCGATAACCTCGGGGCCGATAGGGTTGCGACACGGTCGTAACAGTATCTCCCCTTTTGGCCAAAATCCCAAGGAGGCCGAAAATCTAGATCCCGTACGTAAAAACTTGTCGGGTACGGCTGGGTGTGTCAAACATCATGTGACTCGGCAAAAGTTTGCATATAAAAGTTTGAGAGTTCCTGGCGCTTGAAATTTCACTTCCCTTCCTTTAACCACCATGACCATAGGCTCGGGGTCAAAGCCCTTCCCGGTTAGGTTAACAGTTGCGCCCATGTCGGTGCCGAGTGGTACGGCGAACACGAAGGAGCGTCGGCGTATACTCGAGCAGAAGAAAAAGGCGCATGAAGAGGAGGAGCGGAAAGAGAAGGAGGAGTTGGCGGCCATCGAGGCCGAGGAAAAGAAACAGGCGGCAGAAGAGGCCACGCGCAAGCACTGGGAAGCAGTGCTTGCAAAGAACAAGCAGCAGGAGGCCGATCGGGCACGGGAGGAGGTGGTGAAAAAGAAGTGGGAGGGAAAAGTGAGTCGGCTCTGGTGTCTTTTGCGAACCTTACTGACAATATTTGTTAGCGCAAGGCTGCAACGCCTTCAGAGTCCGATGACGAAGAGGGAGAGGAGGACGAGGAGGATGCACCGGGGCCGTCGAGCCCCAAGGTGGGTTCGGTTTCCTAAAATAAAACTTCCTAAATAATTTTTTCTATAGAAACAAAAGCAGGCCCCCAAGGCGGGGCCCGAAAATGACCCCAAGTGCAATCGGTGCACGAAACGGGGTCGAACCTGTCATCCCCGGACCAATGGTCGGGGCCGCACTTGTCAAGAGTGCGCTGATCAGAAGCTTGGGTGTGTTTTCCCGGGGGCCAATGGCTCATTCCAGGAGCGACAGGCCGATGCTCTAGAAGAGCAAAACCGCCTCATGCGGACCTACTTCTCGGAGACGAGTCAGTACCGATATGAGATGTTGCGACAACAAGGGCTCATAACTGAGCAATTGCGACTCTTGGGCGTCGGGCTGGAGAAACAGACCAGTGTTATCGAGTCTCTCGGTGGTCAACTTGAGCAGTATTTGGAAGTCTCGAGTTGCGGTGGGCATGAAATTGGGGTTTCGGAGAAGGTCGGTGGTGTGGTATCGGTGGCTGTCGGTATGGAGGAGGGTTCGGAGGTCAGAGAGGAGGGAGAAGTTGTAGAGGGAGAAACTTAGATAGTGAAATATATTGGTTTTTCTTTTAAACAAACAAATCATAACGTGAAAACATAAGGCATAGTCGGAAAAAGGTTGGGTACTGCGTGATAGACTTATAAGGAATTGAGAGGACCGGGTTTGTTCGGATAAGCTTGGTGAAACCCTAAAACGATTTCCGAGGCATTACCGAGCTCTGTAGCTAGGATCCATGAAGTTTCTTTATCTGTACCTTCATAGCCAGCCCATTTGACCAAATAAAGTAATTTGCATGAGCATCAGCGATTGTCGATTTTTGAGTCTAGGATTTCTGATATCTCAAATTTGGGTTCCCCATCAATAATCACGGGTGGAGGTGGTGGTTGTATGCGATCCGGTATATTGTTAGGAACACAAGGTTCTAACATAGATACATGAAATACCGGGTGCACTGCACGCATGTTGTCGGGGAGCCGAAGCGTCCATGAAAGCGTGCCGGCTTGTGCTATAACTTCAAAAGGACCTAAATATTTTTCAGAGAGCTTCTTAGAAGGTCTAGTAGTTCGGAAAAACTCGGCTTTAACAAATACTCGGTCTCCGATCTTGAAATCAGGAGGTGGAAGTCGGTTTTTATCCACAGATCGTTGGTATCGTTCTTGAGCCATTGCGATAGTTTTACGAAGTTCTTGATGTAGCTCGTCGAGGTTTGTAACAAAGTCTTGAGCACGGGTGGATGCGAGATCGTGTTCCGGGTGGATTGCGATGTTGGGGTTGTAGCCTTTATTTGTGAAGAAAGGCGAAATGCCAGTAGTGGCATTCGGTGCGTTGTTGTATGCGAATTCAGCCAGCGGTAGTAGTGATTTCCAATTGTCTTGTTGATAGTTGCAATAGACACGGATGTATTGCTCCAAGGTTTGATTCATGCATTCGGTTTGTCCATCGCCTTCCGGGTGATAGCCCGAAGTGAAATGTAACTTCATGTCTAGTGCTTTTCCGAGTGACCTAAAGAAGTGAGAGACAAACTCGGATCCGCGATCGGATGTGACATGCGACGGAACGCCATGCTTGGAAAATACATGGGTAACGAATAATTCAGCTAACTGTACAGATGTTATCGTGTCATATGTTGGAATGAAAATACTTTGCTTTGAGAGCCGATCCACAACAACTAGGATTGCTGTGTGACCTTCGGATGCCGGTAGGTGCTCGATAAAATCCATAGAAATCGAGTTCCAAGGTTTTTCCGGTATCGGTAATTGTTTGAGTAGGCCATATGGTTTGTGTCGCTGTGATTTAGAGCGTAAACACGTAGTACAAGATTTACAATAGTGGTTAACAAAATCTCGGATGCCGGGCCATGTATATTCTCTTCTAATGAGTGAGAGGGTCTTATTGAGGCCGAAATGTCCTGAGATTGGGTGGTCGTGCTTATGTTGTAGGATTCGCAGCCGAAGGGTGTCGGAATCCGGTACATAAATGCGATTGTCAAGTCGAATGAAACCTTGTGAGTCTAATGACCATCGGGGTTGATCGGGTCGGACGGGTTATCGAGGTGTGCTTTGGTGACTGGGTCTAATGGAATTGCCAATAGTATATCTTGATGTAACTTTTCGGTATCCATAAGGATAACACTTCGCAAGACTGGATGAATGAGGTAAGTGGCTCGGATAGATGCGGACAGTTGTTCCGATGAAAACATAGGTTTGAAATTATGCGGATTAACTGTGGCGTAGTCGCTACTCCCCTCTTTAGGATAGACGTCCCATCGTCTAGTCATAGCGTCGGGTTTTCCACCAAGGCGGCCGGGACGGAAGCGAATTACCATGTTGAAAGTGGAGAGGTATTTGGACCATCAAGCTTGTCGACGGGTGAGAAGTTTTGTGGTTGAAAAGTAAACTAAATTTTTGTGGTCTGTAATAACATCTACCGGGTGGGTCGAACCTTCCAAATAATGTCGCCATGTCTTGAAAGCTTCAAATATTGCGAGTAATTCCTTATCATGAACGTCGTAGTTGAGTTCGGGCGCCGAAAATGTGCGAGACAGAAAAGCTACTGGGTGTACTTCACCATCGGTGTCCAGAATGGACAATATCGTGGCAAGCGCATAGTCCGAAGCATCAGTTTCCACGATGAGTTGAACGTCGGGTTTCCAGTGCGACAAAATAGGGGTGGATGTAAACGCACTTTTCAATTCCTGGAATGCCGATCGGCATTCGTCGGAGAAATTCCACGGGGTGTCTTTGCAAGTAAGACGAGTGAGCGGAACGGTAATTTTTGAGTAATTGTGAATGAAACGGCGATAAAAATTGGCGAAGCCTAAAAAGGACTGAATATCTTTAACCTTTCGGGGTTCCGGCCAATCTTGAATGACTTGAATTTTAGCGTTGTCCATGCGGAGACCGTCGGGTCCCATCATGAAGCCTAAGTATTCAACCGTGTCGACATCAAAAGAACATTTTTTACCATTCGCAAAAAGACCATGTTTTCGGAGTCTTCGGAGGACTTCACGGACATGTTCATCATGAAGTGTAGGGTCTTCGGAGAAGATGAGGATGTCGTCTAGGTACACAATGACAAAGACGTCAAGGAGGTCGGAAAAGACGTCGTTGATAAAACGTTGAAAGACCGACGGAGCGTTGGTGAGGCCAAAAGGCATTACTAACCATTCAAAGGAGCCATAGCGAGTGCGAAAAGCCGTTTTCCATTCGTCGCCTTCGGCGATCCAAACCAAATGATAGGCGTGTTTGAGATCTATCTTTGTATAAATTCGGGCCTTCCGAGGGGCATCGAGTAAATCGGAGATTAATGGTAATGGGTACTTGTCTTTTCGAGTAATCGCGTTTAGTCCTCGAAAGTCAATGCAAAGTCGAAGGGAACCGTCTTTTTTCCGAACGAATAGGACGGGGGCTCCATAAGGAGACTTTGAGGGTCGGATAAAACCTATAGCCAAATGTTCGTCCAAGAAATCTCGGATAGCCGATAATTCGGACTGCGAGAGAGGATAAACTGGGCCTAGGGCGGATGTGAACCATCTTCAATATCAATTTTCAAATTGTAAGGCCTGTGAGGGGCGAGTCGATCGGCTTTTTGTTTACTGAAGACATCTGCAAATTCATGGTATTTTTTAGGAACACCTTCTAAATCTGCGATCGGTTCGGTCACCGGGGATGCAAAGCGACCGGTGACTTCATCAACTTTAAGATTGACTGTAAATGCTCGGGAGCCGTCCAACTTGATGGCTCTCATAAAAGCTGCGGCGTTTATTAGAGAGACGGGCGGCGGAGAGGCTCGGATTTGCC
>WHVD01000366.1:0-28562 GCA_015178975.1 Hysterangium stoloniferum
AAGGGGCTTGCTACCTGTTTGACAAATATTCGTGCGAATCCTTCAGCGGTAAGGTTCGAAAAGGTAGGTATTGTAATAGCGTAGCGCGTCAATTTATCAACGGCAACGAAGACTGCGGAATACGAATCCTTTCCTGAATCGGGTAGTCCAGTGATCAAGTCCATAGAAACTACCTCGAATGGCCTAAAAGGTACGTCAGCCGGTCTGAGGGCTCCTTGACGAGCGGTGCGATCGACTTTGGTTTTTTGGCAGATATCGCAGGTACGCGCGTATGACACGCAATCTTGTAGCATTCTCGGCCAAAAGAACCGGTCTTTCATCAGGTTGAACAACCGCTGGCCTCCGGCGTGTGCTCCCTCAAAAGGGTTATCATGCACCAACCTTAGAATCGAGTTAATCATGGTTCTGGGTACACAGACTCGACTTTTCCAGTCCGAGTCGCGAAAGTACAGGAGTCGGTTTGCTCCCACGAAGTAGTGAGAAGGAGTAACAACTGCGTTGGGTGAAGGGGTATCTAAAGCATAGAGATTCCTGAAAACCGGGTCCTTTGAATAACCCTCTAGAAATTTCTTTGTATATCCCTCCTCGATGCTGATTAGTAGCTGAGGATGACGCAATGCGAAGTCGGACTCGTCTTCCTGGTCATTCCTTATTGCGTTATGAATATCCCATTCTGACCGTCGGACCTTTTGAGTTACTCCAAAAGGCTCCATAGAATCGAGTATGGTAGAGAAGACCGCCTTCTTAGCGGGTTCGTCTTTCCATAGTTTTTCCTCAGTATTCTTGTCCAGAGAAGTCGAGGTGATAGCCTGCAAATCATCTCTAATAGGGCTCACGAAGGCTGGTACCCGAGGGAGTCTGGACAGTGGATCCACGTTGCTGTGAACTCTCCCTGCTCGATGCAAAATCTCGAGACCTGGAAATGCAGCGTATATCGCCCCCCATGCGGCTAGTCGACGATTAGTGTTCTCGTAAGATCTAGCCCATTGCAGAGCTGCATGGTCCGTAATGAGCAGGACATGTTCACCTTCAATGAAAGGTTGAAAGTGGACCAGTCCCTCCTTTGCTGCTAATGCTTCCCGTTCAGTAGCAGAATAGTTACGCTCCGCGCTTTTCAGCGTGCGACTCCAATATGCAATGACTCGTTCAACAGTAACTTCGGTCGCCTCAAAAGTGGATCCCCACGAATCCGACCACTCAATTTCGGGCTGTTTGGTTTTGTACCGATGAACAAAGGAAGGCACGTCCTGCGCACGGTCAAAAGCCAATTTGGCTTGGGCGTAGATTTTTGTATCCACTAAATCTCCTAAAGCCATCTTCTGGACTTGTTGGAGGCAACAACCCAAGGCAAAATCCGAGGCGTCCGTATACAATCGGTAGGGCATCCCACTAACTGGATGTCCCAACACTGGAGCTGATCCTAATGCGGTTTTAACATCCTCATAAGCTCGGACATGTTCAGCAGTCCACGTCCAAGGTGTTCCCTTTTTTAGGAGCGAGAATAAAGGGGACACCATCCATGAATAAAATGGTATATATGCTGAAAAGTAAAGGACCATTCCAAGAAACCGTTGTAGATCAGAAACCTTAGTGGGTGGGGCCAATTCCAATATAGCGCGAACCTTTTCTTGATGGGTTGAAAAACCCAGCCTAGATACTTTATGACCCAATAACAATATCGAATTATATCCGATAAAACATTTCTTGGGAGAGAGAGTAATACCGGCCGAAGCGATAGCGCCAAGCACCTCATTCAGATGAAGCAAATGATCATCCCAGTTCTTAGAGAATATGACTATGTCATCGATGTAGACTAAACAAAAAATCCACAAGTAGGGTGCTAGAACCGTTTGCATGACGCGCTGAAATGTAGAGGGGCCGTTTCTGAGCCCAAATGGCATCCTTTTAAATTGCCACAGCCCTCTATGGGATCTAAAGGCTGTTTTGTGCTTATCGTCCTCCAACATTTCTAATTGAGTAAACCCTGCCAGCGCGTCGAAAGAAGAAAGAACATTTGACCCCGACAGCGCTTGCATAATCTCCGATTGACGTGGTAAAGGAAATTCATCTGGAACCGTGAGATGGTTAAGTTTCCGATAGTCGATGACCACCCGCGGTTTACCATTGCGATATACTACAAAGGCTGGCGCTCCCCAGGGGCTTTTAGATGGCTCAATGACACCCTGTTCGAACCAGGTATCCATTTGCTCGTCTATAACTCGCCTATTGGCAGGGGACGAGGGGAACATAGGCATGGATATGGGCTGAGCGCCCTCTTTCAAGGGGACAGGGACTCTACATTCCACTTGCCCTAACCGTCCATCGACTCCGAAGGCCTTAACGTTCTCAGTCAAAACTGATCTGAGACGTGGCAGGACCTCCGTTGGTATATCTGGTCCCAAATTGACTAACTTGTGAAGATCCTCTGAGGCAAATTTCTCATTATCAGCCACTGCAGCCGTCTTAGGACCAGGCGGTTCGAAATCGTCTGCAATCTCTGGTTCAACAGGTGGCTTAGGTCTTTCTGAGGCGACTTGACGGTCCTCCTCAAGTTGAGAGAGACTTTCAATAAGGTGTGCGATCTTGGTCGCGCCTGCTACCATTAAACTTTTCTCCTCGAATGACCTGGGCTTGTGAGCCCAACGAGCGGGGTCATGAATTATCCCTATTGTCTCCCCTCGTCGGATAGTCTTAGGGGTTAGTGATGGATTGGCTAAAGGTACTGCCGCACTATTCCTTGAAATTGCCGTGATTGGTGTGGCTAATATAGAACCGTCCTCGTTTTGCAGTACGATTCCTTCAACAATCCATTCCTCGCCCTTTAGATCTTCAACAAAAATAGGCACTAGTCTGGCTGACTCTGGATCGATAGTGCAATCCTCCAAGGCTCGCGCGACTCTTTCAGTACGCACACCTTTATCGGGGAGAGAGGTGAGTTTGGATGACTCCTTCTCATGCTTCCCGAAAGGGGCCTTATTGACGGTGAAGGTCAAAGGTTGAGGTTCCTTAGAAGAGCTGGCTGGAATAAAACCCTGTCGTCCCGGGAGAATAAGTCTAGATCCCAACGGCTGATCTCTTAGAGTACCAATTTCATAATTAATATGGAAGTCTTCTCCCAAAAGAATTGGCACCGTCATTCCTCTAACGACGTAAGTTTCAGCCGCGAACTTCAGTAACGTTCCACTGTCGTCCTCCAGGTAAATGGGGACATTAACATATCCGATAACCTTAGCGTTACCCGTGAGCTGAATTAGACGTAATTTGAGTCCTTGTTTCAACTTATACATGCCCTGCAGTTCCTTGTAGAATTCCTCCGATATAAGGGAAAGATCCGCTCCCGTGTCCATTCGAATTTTAACGCGTTTGGGTGAATCGGGAGTTCCTACATGACCGAAAACATGGAGCGCTGCAACTCCTATGCTAGAGTAACCACTGGGAGGATCCCGTTTTCGATAAAGGATTGTAGTATCCTCCTTCATCAGACGACTGGGACGAGGGTATTGGATTCGAGGCCTCTTACTTTCCTTGCGCAGGGACAAGATTACGTTCCTGCGTTCACTTCGGCAAGGAACACGCTTCGAAGGGGAATCCAATACTGGATCATCGTCGCTGTCCTCCGAATCCGAATTCTCGTACGGTAGTAAATCGGGGGGGTTCCCGGGATCAAACGGGAACGTGTCAACATCAGCTCCAGGCGAACAGAGCGAATTCAAACTGATTTGTTCGTGAGAATCTCCAGTCTGACAGTAGTCCTCGGTCAGGCCTTCAAGGTCCTGCTGATGAACACTCAGCCGGTCTCCTTTTTCGAAGAAATCTGCGGCGAGTATGGATACGTAAGCTTCTGACAGAAGAGCTTCACCAGTCGTTTGATTTTCCTCCCTCACTAATTTGTCTTCGACAGGGGGCGAATAAACGGAAACAAAAGTCAATTCGTCATCAGAGTTATTTACTTGTCCTTGTATAGATAGTCCATGAACCGCTTCATATAACCTTTGCTCCTCAGCTTCCTCCGACATATCCTGTGCGGAGCATTTGTTGATAGAGACATAATGAGACATTTTGCCAGCTTGAGGGCAGTCTATCTTAAAATGCTCCGGACTTCCACATATCCAACATTCCTTGGTGGGTTTGATCGAACTCCTCTTGTTACTCCTCTCAAAGAACATTTTTCCGTGACGCTTTCCCTGTTTTGGATCAGCGACGTCTGGAACGGTCCTTCTCGTCGAGCCTCTCTCGTTAGTCTCACTAATGAGAATATGGTTAGGTGAAGAGGAGTCGCCGGTGACTCTAAAATCCAATTCTTGACCCTCCGATAACATTACACGCGGTTTCTGGAACCTGTAACGTTCCCGGTGTGTTTGGACCCAAGCGTTAATCAGAGCTTCTTGCAGGTTATTAGCATAAGTCTGTAAACTCATGATATTATCGATGGGTTGTCCTTGAAGAAGGTAGAGCCATTCCGTAGGCAGTGTGAGAATGAGTCTGCGTGTCTCATCCCCTCTGTCCTGGTGGAACCCGTACAGGAAACGATAAAGTTTAACTCTCCGTTGGATATAGTGGACGGGTGTCTCACGATCGTGACCAGCCTGTCGAAATTTCATAGCTTCCCATTCTAAGGCTAAGGATTCACGCCAATGAGTTCCGAGCAATCCTTCGACGATACCCCAAAGAAACGACCCATGAGATTGACTGAATTCAGTACGATGCTCACGGTCTAAGGTGCTCCACCAGACCTTAGCGTGCCCCTTGAGTCGTCTTGGCAGAGCAACTCCTAAGATCGCACTCATAGAGTCTGATATCTCCGCGAGACTCATGATATCCATGATATAGTCCAGGGCTTCGGATTGAGCTCCATCGTATTCAGGGAGATCAGACCATTTGATCTTGAGGTCGTTGGTGTTAAGAGTGACCTTCTTGTCCTTAGGTAAGTCGTCAATAAGCGCGCTAGCTCGAGACCGCATCGGAGTTCGAAAAGGGGTATTAGGCACTCCATTGTGGCGTTCCCCACGTCCTGAGTTCCCTCCCCGGTCTGAAGTATTCGAACTCCCAGATGAATCGCTAGGGGGTCCTCCTGATGGCAAGAAAGGGTTTGAAGCGATCGGTAGAGAATGGCGGGGACCGTCTGGATTAAGCGATCCTCGACCAGCAACTGGGCCAGCTATGCCCTCAGTAAATGCCGTGGAGAAGGACGGTCGACCCTTGTTGGCGACTGATCGGTTTCTGAGAGTGGTCGCTTCATCCCTAAAGTTAGGGCTGTTGGAGACTCCCTCAAATGCGACGCGAGAGCGGTGATCTCCCTGGAAAGACGTTAGACCTGGTTCCATCGCGATTTGTCTCTCGATCTCCGTCGCATTCAGAAGTCGACACGGCTGGGGTTGATGGAAGGGAGCGCAGACCTCAATCCTCTTCTCCTGAAGGCGTTCTATTACTTGCGTCCTCAAATCCAGTGGAAAATCCTCCAATATTACAGGACGGTTGAGAGAATGCAGAAAACGAGTATCAGGGGACCCGTTTAAGTTGCGAACAAACGAATTGGTCGTGGAGATAGGCGAATCAGGGACCTGGATCGAGTCGTTATAGGGGAGGAGTACCTCTAAAACCATCTTATCAAGTCTTCTTTGGTTTCGCTTCAACCGACCTCTTAAAGTGAGGTATGCCAGTGATAGATTCGGCGTGACTCCATTGAGAGACTCCTCCAACATACGGATGTACATGTACTGGTAGTCAACCTTAGGCACAACATGATCTCCTCCAAGCAGGACATGCAGGATCTGTAACACATCATCATGCGTACGAAGTGCTTTAAGGAACAAAGAAAACACTTCCCGCTTAAGAATTCTTCTTCCTCCTTCCATAGCAATCGTCACCTCGTTCGACCATTCAGGAATCGATTGGGTCAAATCCTCAAGGTTCCCTGGTCGCGTGAATAAATCCCGCGCCGATAAAATCGCTTGATAACGCCCTAACCAGACTGCTACAGTCTCCGGTAGAATAGGGTAATCCGTACTGTACTCCTCCGCGAAGGGGGTAACCTGATCCTCGGGGATTCGATCGGTGTAGTACATATCCCATTTGTAATCGATGGGCTGGGCGTAAACCATATGACCTCCGAGGAACTGCTTAAGGATGACCTGTCTCGGAGGGAATCTGAGAACGGGCGTGGGTGCTCGATTAGACTCAATGTTAACTCCAGGGGTGTCCAACTGCTCGAGTAACGAGCGTTCCTCAGGTGGATTGGGGGGAATGTTCATTGACGATCCAACTACTACTCCGGGAGAATCCTCTGGAGTAGGTGATCCTGGAGGAAGCTGGGGAATGTTTGTAGACGATCCAGCTACTACTCCGGGGGAATCCTCCGGAGGAGCTGATCCTTGAAAAGTCGACGAAGACTTCCTCAGGGTGACGTTACGGGGTGGTTCTAGGTTAAAAGATTTTTGACGAGGCATGGAGCTACCAGGTGTTGATGAAGGCCTAGACGTTTGATTCTTGCCCGTAGTCATTCACGTGTCCAGGTCTTAGTAGTCAAATAATAAGTTTTTCCTCGTAGGAAAAGAACGGTCCGGCCCGGATCACCACTGTGAAGAGTGGTGGGTTCTGACCGCTCTATATACGAAGAATAGTGTTTATTCAACTACTATTAGAGAGTATTGACCGTCAGTACAATACTATAGACTACTAGACTGTTAGTACTAGTATAAGAACACACTGCACGCCTCAAGAGCAACTGTATAGTTGCTCGCGACGGCTTAGAACAGTAAGATAACGAGTTGACCCTTTACGGTACAACTAGTAGCTAGAAATAAGAAAGATACTCAGCTAAAGACCGAGAGTCTAGGATAGAGTATTAGTAGCGTGAGTCGACTACGGTGTCGACGAGCGCAAAATCTTGAAAGCGGAACTCGACCTTAGCGGTTCGAGTTCAAAAGGCTATTAGTAGACTAGAGAATGCTACCTTTATGGTAGCTGAGATACTACCCTTGACACCTCTCGTTATTCGACGTCTGAGTCGTTACGAAGTGGTGTCTGCTGGGTAAAAAGTTGTCTATCGTTTGGCGCCGAGGGTGCCCATACGTATACACAAAGCTTCGAACTACAAATCAAGGTGTGCTCGAAATATAGAAAGAATATAAAGAAAGAGAATAAAAGGTAAATAATAAAGTACTATAATCCGGTTATTATTCCTTAGTCCAGGTATGCATATATGCATACCCTTTACAATTTTGTTTCATTTATTATTCCACCATTTTGGCTTAGATTACATAAGCTAAGCATCTATTTCAAGCTAATATGCTATACTATATGGGGTAATATTTTAAGAACTTTCTGATATCTGGTATTTGTATTGTGAATCAATCTTTCCAAAACAACAAAACATTGGAACAATTTTTTGAGCCACTGTATGTATTGGGTAATGCAGTCAGAGAAATGATAGTGGTCCTGGTTTGACTGGGTAAGCTGTATGAAAATCAGTGATGATCTCCATGGCATTCCCAAGTTCCATGAAGATCCAAGATGTTTCTTCATCTGTGCCCTTGTAACCTGCCCACTTGACCAAGTAAAGCAGTTTACAAGTGCATCAATGATTATCTATTTTTGAGTCTAAAATTTGTGAGATTTCAAACTTGGTTTCTCTGTCTATAATGACTGGAGGGGGTAAAGGTTGCATGTGAGCTGGGATAGTGTTAGCAGTACATGGTTCTAACATTGAGACATGAAATACTACATAGGTATACCACACACATGCTATCTGGTAGCCACAAGGTCCATGATACAGAGCTGGCTTGTGCTATAATTTCAAATGGTCCTAAATATTTTTCAGCAAGTCTTTTAGAAGGACAGGTAGTCTGGAAGCATTGGGCTTTAACAAAAACATGGTCACCAATCTTAAAGTTAGGTGGTGGAATCCAGTTTCTGTCCACTGCATGTTGGTATTGTTCTTGGGCAAATGTTATTGCTTTCTGGAGTTCTTAGTGGAGTTCATTGAGATCCATAACAAACTCTTGAGCATGGGCAGAGGCAAGGTTCTGTTCTGGGTGTATCATGATATTGGGATTAAAACCTTTATTTGCAAAGAAAGGGGATACACCAGTAGTGGCTGAGGGTGCATTGTTGTATGCAAATTCTGCAAGGGGTAACAGGGATTTCCAGTTGTCCTGTTGATAGTTGCAATATATGCAGAGGTATTGTTCCAGTGTCTGGTTGACAAGCTCAGTTTGTCTGTCACCTTCCAGGTGGTACCCAGACATGAAGTGCAACTTCATGTCTAAGGATTTTCCAAGGGATCTAAAGAAGTGAGATACCTTGATCGATTGCACAGAGTCCAAATTGCTGGTAGATAGGTTGTTGTTGTTGGTTTTGTTCATTGTGGACTTATTGGATTTGTCCATAGATGTCTCACAGGCAACCTCTGCTCAACATTCCCAATAGTGCAGGTCTGTATTTTGAGCTTTGAGGTGCATCTGGGAAAGTGTCTTGGGTTTGCTGTCCTCACATTTCAAGACTTAATCCTTGAGGTGGGAAGGTAAGCTGGAGTAGAACTGATGGCAGAGTGCAGGATTGCCCCATTGACAACAGGCTCCAAGATTATTGAATCAGACAATATAGTCTGTGATATGCTGGTTGTCCATCATGTGAAGGTTAGTGAGGCTATTTTCGGCTTCTCCAGTCAGATCATATGGGCCAAAATTCATTTCCAATTCTTCAACAAATGCATTCCAATCATCAAGCCATATCAGTTCTTCCTCAGTATGTAAGTCCATTTTAAAGCCAGTTCAAACCCATTTCAATGCAGATCCTGAGAGGTAAGAGTGTGTGTAATTGATTTTTTGGGAGTCCATGGAAAATGTGGTGGATTGATTTGACATTGCATGAGGAAGTGGACAGGTTATTGGGTTGGAACCCATGAAGAGAGCATTGACCTTTGACTGCAGAGGTTCCTGTTCCTTCTTCTTTTGTTCTTCAAGCAGGTGAGTCATAAATGTATCTATAGTACCTGCTAAAATGTCAGAACAAGTGGGGTCCTTGACATGTGGTCATTCCATAGTTGGGGGGTTTTTGACACCTTTGCCCTTGTCAGGGGCTGTAGACTCCTCCTCATGCTCAGAGGTGTCCAGGTTCTCCAGTATTTCTTCAAAACAGGATTCATCCATGGTGTCTGGGTTGTGTCTGGATGTCTGGCTGGTATACAAAATGAGTGGTGACTGGAGTGTAGTGGGCTTCAGTTGTTCAGATAGTTTCTTTCTTGGAGGCATGATTGAGACAATCTACAAGATCTGATCAGAATATACTGTTAAGCACAGGGCTCACAGGTGGGTCTCTAGGGAAAACCCATGGAAGTTCTGGGAAAGGACTTGACTTCAGCTTATGTGCTGCACCCTTGCAAGATCATGTTGTCCGGCTTCAGACAGGAGCAGACAGGAAACCCACGGGTTCCAAGAATATGCAAGGGACAAAAGACAAGTAGAAACTAAGTCAATATTCTGATCAGATTGTATGTACAATCAACTATTTGGCTGTATAGACTAGTAGATTATTGTACTACTAAATCAGATATACAAAAAGACATAACATAATACAATAAACCAGGTGTCAAATGGATTCAGAACAAGGGGTAGACTGAACTAGATGTCAAATAGGCAAAGACAGATTGGGAACAAGGGGGCCAGGATGTCCAGGTGGAGTGGTCAAATACTTATAGGGTGAATTCCAGGTCCCAGCAGGTTTCCCAGTCCTAACAGAAGATCTATGTATGCCTGTGGGTACATAGACTTTATGAGTGCTTACATACTGTCACACTTATGTACACTAGTGGGCATAACTACAAAACTCAGACACTTTTACCCTATAACCACAACTTGCCCAGACACCCCATTGAAGTGTCCTGCAAGCCGTGATTGGGGTATCATCTCAGCCATTTTTCAAACAGCCTTTAACTGGAACTTGCTATCTCTTTCTAGCTTTGTACTATATAGTTGAAGCTCAAACTGCCATCTAAACTCATTCACTGATCTCAATAACTACTTGCACCTTATCATTCTCACGAGATCTCTTCTAACTCTTTCACTTCATTGAATCTGTTCTTTGGAATTGCACTGTAAGGTTGATTCTGTTCTCATTTTAGTCATCTTAAACTATCCTACGGTTACTTAAGTCAACTAATCCTGTTTTACTATCTATATTGTACTTTGATAGTCAATATATCACCATATTGACCTAGATGGTCAATATTCTTCATATACTGTATTGAGCAGTCAGAACTTCTACAACTCTTCACACTGAGCAACTTGAGTCCAACTGCATCACATAGAGAGTGAATAGGTAGGTTGCAAGCTTGGTGATAACTGAATTGCTTATACTGTCAAAAAACCCAGAGTGAGATCAGGTTTACTGGATAAGTTTTCAAGAGGTTTTTACAGATAAAAATTGTATCTCCAAAGCAATGGGTCAAGCCAGAATCTACAAGGGCACAAAAAACATAGTCCTTGATCATATCAGAAGTGAGTTGTACAAATAATGAGTCAGACTTTGAAAGAGCAGATGCATTGAGATGGGTCAACTCTTGAGTGTGTGGAGAGGCAACACAACCCTCAGTCCATGTGGAGTCTGGAGGGTTGCTTACTCTTTTTTTGGCTTGGGAGCCACTTTCTCTTTGACATAGATGCTGTGGAAGAGGTGGTGGCTGTGTGAGCTTTGGAAGCATTGTTGGCTTTTGCTACTGGACATTCTGGAATACAATGACTGGGATTTCCACACAAGAGACAAAGGTTATTGTCCATGTGATGCTGTCTTTCTTGTGGGGTAAGCTTGCTGTCAGGTCCAAGTTTGCCTGTAAGGTTGGGTCTTCTGGTTCATTGCTGTTTGCCAGATTGCTGACCTTTGTTGCTGTTACCAGAGTTGTTGTTGTTGGAAGACTTCCTGTTCATTCTTTCAGTTGGATTGTATGGAATTCAAGTTGTTATTGGACAAGTTATTGTTCTTGGGTTTGTTTGTTAAGGACTTGTTAGTCTTGTTTGTGGGATTTTTGCAGGCAATTTCTGCATGATGCTCCTAATAATGTATATCTATGTTCTGAGCCTTGAGGTGCATATGGGACAAAGTTTTGGGTTTGCTGTCTTCACCCCTCAAAACTTCATCCTTGAAATGAGGGGCAAACCAGAGTAGAACTGGTGATGGAGTGCAGAGTCACCCCATTAACAATGTGCTATGAGAATGTTGAACTGCACAATGTAGTCCATGATGTGTTGATGCAAAGATTGGTGAGATTGTTTTTGGCTTCTCCAGTCAGATCATACAGGCCAAAATTCATTTCCAATTCTTCAATTAACTCATCCCAATTGTGGAGACAAGTCAGCTCTTCTAGGTGAGTCCACTGAATGCAGGTTTGAACCATTTTAATGTCAATCCTAAGAGGTATGGAAGTTCATAATTGACTTTGTGGGACTCCATGGTAAATGTGGCTGCTCAATCATGGAGAGTAGAAGATCCTGGTAGGTTCAAGTGTTTCTTTCTTGGAGGTATGACAGAAAACAATTTGTAGTATCAGATCAGAATATACTGTTAAGCTTGTGGCTTATGGGCAAAAAAGGACTGATGATCCAAGGGAAACCTGTGGATGTTCCAGGGGCTTCAGCTTATGTGCTGCACCCTCAAATGATCATCAGGTCCTAACTTCAGGCAGATGGGGTTGGGAATCCTGGAGAATATACAACAAGTCAGAGTCAGGAAACCCAAGAGCTCTGAGAATACACTAGTGCATGTTGAGAGGAATGAGTAGTTATTAGTGGCAAGGGCAGATACTAGGTAGAAGCTAGGTGGATGCTAAGTTGATATTCTGATCAGATTGTAAGTACTACTAATCCAGCAAAGCAAAAAGATGAAAGAGGTGAACAAGAAATGATGCAGAGTAGCCCACATACTGGGAATAAGGAGACAGAATAGGGACAAGTCCAAGGGAAAACAACAAGCAAATGAATGATGCCTGTCAAACAGACTCAGGTGGCCAGAGGAGAACATGAGATCCCCAAGCATATAGAAAGTACAGAATATCCAAATGGAGTCTGGGTGACAGAATGTCCTTTGGCAACAGAAATGTTATGAGATAGGATCTGGGGTCTGGTGGGATATCTGATTCTAACAGAAGCTTACCATTGGGACTTAACACCACTGATGCTCAAATTCAGGTGAAGAATTTCAGCTCAAAGAAGTACAAGTCACATAGACATGTTCCAGAGACAGTTGTGAATGCCTTTGATTGAGTATGGACACAGTACTGTATATGTGCTGATCTGGATGTTCAGAAATCCCACTTTTCATCCAATTTTATTCACTTAAAACTCCTTCTTGGGGATATCTTTGTATCATTAAAAGGAACATTCTCCCAAGGAGGATTAAAAATGGACTTTCTTTGCAGGTGGGAAAATTTGGCACAAAACACATAGTGGCTAAGTGAACAGCACCACCACATGGAGAAGATATGGCATTCTATTTGAATTGGCTTTTAATGGCTAATATGAACAGATTAATAAGGAGACAGTTTCTCAAATTATTGTTACTGCAAGTCCAACTCTATTTCTTTGTTGAAATTAATATTTTTGCAGTTTTAATGCATGTATTTGTTTTTAACAATATAGCCAAACTGATAAATACATATTCTGTTATCTAGAGTCCATTTACTAATTAAGAGTCGTATAAAATCCTAAAATGCCACGGGGGGCGCCCTTCTGGAAGGGCCAGCAAGACTAGAAACAAACTCCTCGTCATCGTCGACAAGCGGGGTGAGATCATATGGGACGGTGCCAGAGGTAGCGCCATGACGATGACTGGTGATGGGCCAGTAAGGGGTGACAATGGCCCAGTGACATGTTTGAGGAGACGTCTGTTAGTTTGTCACATTACAATGCATTTGGCAGGTTCAGCGCCCGTGGAATTGATTGTGGGAAATTGCCGTGTTTTTATCTTCGATTGAAAATGTCTCCTCGCTTTTCGTATATTTTATAGAGATTTTTGAGATCGAAAAGCCTATGGTAAGCGCTGCAAACAGTACGGTGTCAGGTGGGTTTTATTAGGGTGGGGAGGAGTATTTAAATTAATGAGACAGAGTGTAACCTCGATGTGACGGCGGCACCAATTATCCTCTCACGGTGGTCTTCGTTGCATCTTACCTATTAGCCAACACAATTCCGTACGCCCCGACTGCCGGATTAACCTTACTACCTGATCTATGACAGTAAAAAGAACTTCTTACGGACAGAATTGAATTGAGCTAATAGAATGGTACATGTGGCATATTAATCAAATGTCGTTCTGGGTGATAATGAACCTCATGGGTCTCTTCTTCGGGATTTATCGCATAAAGAAACCTCGTGTTTCTATGCCGGCAGCATTTTCTATAAATTAAAAGTTGGCTTCACCTGTACATCACGTCCTCACCTCTCTTGTTTTCGGTGTTAATAAGTGCTACATCATGTTTTACAAAGCCGCTCCGTTCACCGTTGCCCTCGCGCTACTTGCTGCCGCCCACCCAGCTGAGCGGAGAGTCCAAGGTGTCAGCATCCCTCTTGCTAAGCGGTCTTCATTGACCAGAGAGGATGGCACTTTCAATCACGAGAAGGCTATCTTGCAAACAGTTGCTACTAAGAAGTAAGTAGCATACATTGTCATCTAAAACAATCAACGTGAACAATTCGATCAGCAAATACCGCCAAAATCTCCAGAACCTTGAGCGTAATCGTGGTCTGAAGGCGTTCAACAAGGTAAAAAATTTTTTTTTAGAAATAATTCTGACCCCATTATGAACATCTAGGGCGTTGAAATCAAGCCTCTTGCCGTTGTTCCCGATAGTGTGCTTCGCCGCCAAAGCGAACCCCTTACCGATGAGAACCAAGACCAGGAGTGGGCCGGAACCATCGGTATTGGGACTCCCAAGCAGAACTTCCTAGTTGACTTCGATAGTGGGTCATCATTAAATAAACTGAAAGTATATTATTTTGACTAACTGACTTGCGTTCTATTACTTTCAGCCGGTTCTTCCGATCTCTGGGTAGCTTCATCGTCCTGTACAGCCCCAGTGTGCGACACAAAGACCAAGTACGCGTCTTCTTCATCTTCGACCTCAGCCAAGAAGTCTGGTACATTCACCATTCAATATGGTGACGGTTCCGAGGTCACTGGTCCGATTTATACTGACACTGGCAAGTCTACATTGATGCGAGACAATATATGTGGTCTTACCACTTCGACAGTTACTGTGGCTGGTGTAAAGGCAACTGGTCAGACATTCTCTCCCATCACCTCGCTATCAAACTCTTTCAGAGATGACCCAATTGACGGGTAAGATCCCTCTTATCTGTTAATTCTCTACGAAATTCTGATCGTATGATTTTCAGAATTCTTGGACTTGCATTTCCAGTAATGTCTAACCTCAATGCAGACCCTTTTTTCGTTTCCGCATTCAAACAAGGCGTCGTTCCTGCCAACGAATTCTCTTTCAAACTCGCTAGCAGCGGTTCTTCCCTCTACCTAGGCGGCAGGGATAGCTCCCTGTTCACTGGCAGCCCCGAGTTCCATGCCATTTCCAGTGCTAAGGGATTCTGGCAAATCGGCAACGCTGCAGCCTTCGTCGGCTCCAAATCTGTGGTTTCGAACTTTGAGACCATCATCGACAGGTGATGATCATATCCAGTATTAGGCAGGCCTGTGATTGATAACGCATTTTACAGCGGAACGACCATCATGGTAGGTCCACCCGATGCAGTTCGGAGCTTCTACTCGGCGGTTTCTGGCTCCAAATTATTTGACTCTGGCAACGGTTTCTATTCGTTCCCCTGCTCGTCTGTTCCTTCTGTCTCGTTTAGCTGGGGAGGGAAGAAATGGCAGATCAGCGCTGAGAAGTAAATTTTCAGCTACAAATTCTAGATGAATTTTCTGACGGTGACCCGCAGCTTCAACCTTGGTACGACTGCGGATGGCTCTTTAGATTGTGTTGGTGCCCTCGCCGGCCAAGATCTTCGTCTTGGAAACAATGTATGGCTCCTCGGTGACAGGTGTGTTATTCCTAAGGAGTGAATTAATTATGCATTGACACTGGGGTAATAGCTTCATGAAGAACGTCTATAGTATTTTCTCATTCGGGCAGAACGCCGTAGGCTTCGCCGCTCTTGTATGAAAGCTATCCATGATTTAGTGTGGTACAATGATAGCCACACATAACTGGTTTTACTTTATCTGATGCACGTTACATCATAAATATATACTTTTATGGTGTTTTTTTTTGTTGTATTTCGTACTCCGCGATCACAAACGAAACTTACATTGTTGATGATAGACTCATTACTCATTGGAATTATATTGTATGATTATATTGTATGACCCTCCTACCATTATAAGCTCATTACTGTAATTTAGTGCCCAATGTGATGGATTGGGATTGAATGTCTTAGCTTGCATTTTCCTAGTATGTCCTCATCCCTGACAAATACTCTTGTCAATGGGCATGCTGCTCATCATGCATCACATGCCACTGTGACATCTGCATCTGCACCTTCAGACTCATGTCAGACAAGCTGACACTTGCCCAGTACTGTATTAGTGTTAAGTTCCATGTCAGGACTAATTCCAGAACTATCAAGAAATAACTGGGGTCTAGTTATGTGCATCCTGAAGTATTTATACTAAAGAAAAAACTAAACTTTAAAGAGAAAACTAAATAAAGTTTAAACTTAATATTTTGACATGTGTGTATCACATGTTGTTTGATGCATGACAAAATAAATACAAATTCAAACAGAGATAAAAAAAACAAGAAAAAGATTCAGAGCCCTGACATTATGTGCTGTGCCACTATGCAAATGCTTGGATGTCCTTAATTTCAGAGTGTTACGACCATGTCGCAACCCTATCGGTCCCCGAGGTTATCGCCACTTATCAACGATTCAAGTTACTATTCAAGTCACCACATCGGAAACCATTGGCCCCCAAAGCTGACGTATGCTTTCGCCATGATCAAACTCCGTTACGCCCATGTCAAACATACTTGTATTGTCTGGTTAAACTTTTGATACATACGTCCCTTTTATTATGTTGATCCGTTCTATCCTATGTTTCACATATGTCTATCTATATTTGTAGTCCTCGAACTATTTCCTTTTACTGTATTCTGCCCTCAGTTATCATTGGCCTCCGAACTAATCATAAACTTCCCGTTCCTAGTCAAGCTTATTGTTAATACCGTTTTCCACCCTTCTCCCCATTAGTATTTTCTAGACGCCTGTTACTTGTATATGAACCCACTGTAGTTGTAGTTACTAGGCAATCAGAATATCGACTCAGAATACCCTCATATGTCTGTAACAGTCTCATACTAAGAATCCCCTCATCCACCTTCGCGTGCGCTCGCCCCACTCCTGGCCCCAACCCCTTGGCCCGACACTCGACTGGTCCTTCGGTCCCGATCGGTATCTCGCCGAAAGGAACTCTTTAGGATCAGTCTTCGCCCGTCCGAAATTTAAGGACACCCTACAGATATTTGCGAGGGTGCAGCACATAAGCTGAAGCCAAGTCCTTCCGATCAGTCCCTGTCGGCCACCGACATTAGTCAGTTTTCAGTTCTTAACACAGAGGACTGATGAGTGTTGGAGAGCTTATGGATATTCAGAGTTTTAAAGAGTTCCAAATATTGAGTGTACAGAAAGAGAAGAGGAATAAGCTAACTAAGTCAATATCAGATCTAAGGTGTAAGTACAGATTCTCTGGCTACTGTACTGCAGATTGAGATCACAATACGAACATATTTGGATAGAAGTTCTGAATCAGGAACATAATAAACAAATGAATGAATACTTGTTCAATGGACAAGTTACCAAATATGGAACAAGGGCAAAGTTCAATATGTCTGGAGATTATTTAGTTTCCAGAGGTGGAGAATACATCAGAATATTGGAATATCTGAGGATGGAAGATTATATCAGAATATTGAAATATCTGGGAATGGATTGTAACAGTACCCCCATGTTAAGGCCAAAGTCCCATAGAAGCAATTAGTGTTACGACTGGAACTCCCGCCGGACTCCAGGCACTAACTTATACGCACCCGCACCCTATACACACCAATTGTCAGTTTACCAGAATTCCTGCCGGACTCCATACATCAGACTTGTTTACGTTCGACTTTGTTACATTGTGTATCAGTGTGAGAGGTACGGCAAAATATGCTCAGGAAATATAGTCTGGATGAGCCCATACTATATTTCCATTATTATTTCTTCTTTCTCTCTATTTTATTATACACTTATATTTAGTTCAACGACCTATGTATGTGGTACATTGACTCTTGTGGGCACATACACACCAGACTTATGTATTCTAGCGCCCGTAATTAGAACTCAGACACTTTTTACCCCACAACCACGACTTACCCAGACACCCGTTAGTGTCCTGTAAGTTGTGTTTGGGGTATCATCTCGACCGTCACGTATGGGTTTTAACTATCTACACAATCAGAGTTTCAAACTGTATCAGTCGAAACTCCATCTATATCTCAATCTGCACGGACTACATCCGCTGTAATGTATTAGCCTTACTTTAATACTATTTTCCGAAAAAGGAGTCCAATGCTCTATCAGAATGTGCAAATACTCAATTCACTGCAAGGTAAAATAATTTAAGTATTTGATATTAATCAGTGGCAGCCTAAATAGACTTAGAACCCCTGAAGTCAAGAGTTTACTTGAATATATGCACCCTACTTCACAAAGAAGGTTTTGAGAGCTGCTTGTACAAGCTTGTTCTTTTTCTGTGACAACAACTATTAAAATAAGAATAACAATTTACTGATTCCGAAGCTAGATTTAACTTCAATACTAGCTAGTTTATATATATTTTATACTATTTATCAAACAGTAAAAATATTTATAAACAGGTCAAAAGATTAGATACAGAATAAAACACTATTTGGCTAATATATGCTTTATTTACACTAACCTACAAGGTCTACAGTGATATTAACTTATCAGGATCTTAATGTAGTCTTAGGATCTTGTAAGGATATTCTCAGTATTTATTTATGTGAATATGCTTTACTGATTCACAATAAATGAGCAAGGGAACAGGGATTATTTGTAATGTTGTTACGACTGTGTCGTAACCCTTCGCAAACCGACGGCCCCCGATGGAATACCCTCGTTATACGTCTCCGACAATACAACACCTCGGAAGCCGTCGGACCCCCGACGCTGACGTATGCTCTCCGGTCAATCAAACCCGACTACGCCTTTCTGTCTAGTTATGTTTTGATATGTCCCTTTCATCATGTTGATCCGTCTCATCTTATGTTCCACATATGTCTAACTATATTTGTAGTCCTCGAACTATTTCCTTTTATCGTAATTTCCATTCTCGGTTATCATCGGCCTCCGAACTAATCATAAACTTCCTGTTCCTAGTCAAGCTTATTGTTAATGCCGTTTTCCGCCCTCCTCCCCATTAGTACTTTCTAGACGCCTGTTACTTGTATATGAACTCGCTGTAATTGTAGTTACTGGGCAATCAGAATATCGACTCAGAATACCCTCATACGTCTGTAGCAGTCTCATACTAGGAGAATCTCTCTTCCGCCTTCGCGTGCGCTCGCCCACTCTCGGCCCCGACCCCTTGGCCCGACACCTGACTTTTCCTTCGGTTCCGATTGGTGTCTTGCCGAAAAGTTCTTCTTAGGATTTAGTCTTCGCCTGTCCGAAATTTAAGGACAACCTACGGATATTTGCGAGGGCGCAGCATATAAGCTGAAGCCAAGTCCTTCCGATCGGTCCCCGTCGGCCACCGACATTAGTCAGTTTCTAGTTCTTAACAGTATATTCTGATTTTACACTCGCATTTTCCGTCTAATCATGCCTCCGAGGAAAAATGCCAAGCCTAGCAGCGAAGCAGAATCTTCCACTCTCAAGTCTCCTTTCCTGTATACAGCCCGAGCTACTCAGAGAACCCCGCTACCAGAAACCTCCGAAGAATCTCGCTTTGTGGAGATTACCGGCGATGCTGAAGAAGTAACCGAAGCAACCGACCCCGAAGCAACTGAGGAAATTAACAATCAACCAGTTTCGGAACACGAACCCGAGGTTGGCGACCAACCTCAAGCTAGTGGCTCCAAGAAGTCCGCGAAAAAGAAACCGGCCCTCGACCCTGAAGAGACATGGGAATTGTTTTCAGGTACTCTGGGATCCCTTAACGAATTCCTTAAAAGCAATATCAAGGAAAAGGAACCTGGGCAAACCCGAGTCAACAAACCCGAGCCATTCACTGGCTCAAACCCGAAGAAATTGCCGACATTTCTTATGCAATGTCGATTCAACTTTCGGGACCACCTGGCTGCATTCGCAACGGATGACCGAAAGGTAAACTTCGCACTCTCTTACCTTAAGGATTCCGCAGCAGCCTGGTTCGAACCCGCATTTTCTGGCCTCACCTCTGAAGACCCCGATTGGCTCCACGATTGGGATGCCTTTGTCGAGGAACTCGAAACCAACTTCGGCCCCTACGACCAAACCGGCGATGCAGAAACCGCGCTTTCTAATCTCAAAATGAAAGACACTCAGCGCATCACCGATTATATCGTCCAGTTCAACAACCTCGCCGCGCGTTGCGACTGGGGCGATTCGGCCCTCCGATACCAGTTTTACTCCGGCCTTCCGTCTCGCCTCAAAGACGAAGTTTCCAAAGGAGAGACTGGCAAGCCGAAAACCCTCCCTTTCATGCGCCTGAAAGCCCAAAACGCAGACGCTCGATACTGGGAACGACGTTCGGAAATCAGTCGCGAAAACCTGTTGGACAAAAAATCATCGGACAACAAGAATGCCAACAAGTCTGGTAACCAAAACACCAATATAACTGGCAACTCGACTTCCGATAAGAAGTCCAAAAACAAAGGGTCTAACGACAAAAAAGGCAAGGGCAAACAGTCGAATAAGTCTCAAGACAAAGACAAACCCGACCTAACTGGCAAACTCGGCTCCGATGGCAAGCTCCTACCACAGGAAAAGCAACGCCGAATGGACAACAACCTTTGTTTGTTGTGTGCAGATCCCGGACACCGAGTCGCTGCATGCCCAAAAGCCACAAAAGCCCGATCGGCCAATACGGCCACGACCTCACAACCGGCCAAGCCGGCTGCCGAGTCGAAAAAAGATTAAGCAACTCTCTGGATTCCGTGCGGTTGGAGAGTTGCGTTGAATCTCCTCGCACACCGGAAAATTGTCATCTTAACGCATCCGCATTGTATGATCCTAATTCTTTGTTCATAAATCTTACTTCGGAACCTCTCGGGAGTTTCACTTTTCGAGCTCTCATAGATTCAGGTTCAACCCATTGTTTTATAGATACAAGTTTTTCCAGAAAAAATCAGTTGAAAACCTATGCAATAGATCCAATTCCGCTCCGACTTTTTGATGGTACCTCAAACTCCGTAATCTCGCAAACCTGCGAACTCCGACTTCGGTTCCCGTGTGGAACCTTTCAGACAGTTACGTTTTTTGTAACACAGTTGGACTCGAGCTGCTCCGTGGTTCTAGGACATAACTGGCTCACCCGCTATAATCCGTTGATTGATTGGGTATTGGCAGTATCCATTTCCGAACCCCGTCGGCACCCGATATGACTGGTCCATTTCCGCCTGTTTTGGCAAATATGGCCCCTACAGCACCTCTGGCCCCCGTGGCAAATCCGAGCTCTCCGCCGCCCGTCTCTCTAATAAACGCCGCAGCTTTTATGAGAGCCATCAAGCTGGACGGCTCCCGAGCATTTACAGTCAATCTTAAAGTTGACGAAGTCACCGGTCGCTTCACATCCCCGGTGACCGAACCGATCGCTTCACATCCCCGGTGACCGAACCGATCGCAGATTTAGAAGGTGTTCCTAAAAAATACCATGAATTCGCAGATGTCTTCAGTAAACAAAAAGCCGATCGACTCGCCCCTCACAGGCCTTACGATTTGAAAATTGATATTGAAGATGGTTCACATCCGCCCCTAGGCCCGGTTTATCCTCTCTCGCAGTCCGAATTATCGGCTATCCGAGATTTCTTGGATGAACACTTGGCTATAGGTTTTATCCGACCCTCAAAGTCTCCCTATGGAGCCCCTGTCCTATTCGTTCGGAAAAAAGACGGTTCCCTTCAACTTTGCGTTGACTTTCGAGGACTAAACGCGATTACTCGAAAAGACAAGTACCCATTACCACTAATCTCCGATTTACTCGACGCCCCTCGGAAGGCCCGAATTTATACAAAGATAGATCTCAAACGCCTATCATTTGGTTCGGATCGCCGAAGGTGACGAATGGAAAACAGCTTTTCGCACTCGCTATGGTTCCTTTGAATGGTTAGTGATGCCTTTCGGCCTCACCAACGCTCCGTCGGTCTTTCAACGTTTTATCAACGACGTCTTTTCCGACCTACTTGACGTCTTTGTCATTGTGTACCTAGACGACATCCTCATCTTCTCCGAAGACCCTACACTTCATGATGAACACGTCCGTGAAGTCCTCCGAAGACTCCGAAAACATGGTCTTTTTGCGAATGGTAAAAAATGTTCTTTTGATGTCGACACGGTTGAATACTTAGGCTTCATGATGGAACCCGACGGTCTCCGCATGGACGACTCTAAAATTCAAGTCATTCAAGATTGGCCGGAACCCCGAAAGGTTAAAGATATTCAGTCCTTTTTAGGCTTTGCCAATTTTATCGTCGTTTCATTCACAATTACTCAAAAATTACCGTTCTGCTCACTCGTTTTACTCGCAAAGACACCCCGTGGAATTTCTCAAAAGAATGCCGATCGGCATTTCAGGAATTGAAAAGTGCCTTTACATCCGCCCCTATTTTGTCGCACTGGAAACCCGACGTTCAACTCATCGTGGAAACTGATGCTTCGGACTATGCGCTTGCCGCGATATTGTCCATTCTGGACACCGATGGTGAAGTACACCCAGTAGCTTTTCTGTCTCGCACATTTTCGGTGCCCGAACTCAACTACGACGTTCACGATAAGGAATTACTCGCAATCTTTGAAGCTTTCAAGACATGGCGACATTATTTGGAGGGCTCGGCCCACCCGGTAGATGTTATTACAGACCACAAAAATTTAGTTTACTTTTCAACCACAAAACTTCTCACCCGTCGACAAGCTCGATGGTCCAAATACCTCTCCGCTTTCAACATGGTAATTCGCTTCCGTCCCGGCCGCCTTGGTGGAAAACCCGACGCTATGACTAGACGATGGGACGTCTATCCTAAAGAGGGGAGTAGCGACTACGCCACAGTTAACCCGCATAATTTCAAACCTATGTTTTCATCGGAACAACTGTCCACGTCTATCCGAGCCACTTACCTCATTCATCCAGTCTTGCGAAGTGTTATCCTTATGGATACCGAAAAGTTACATCAAGACATACTATCGGCAATTCCATTAGACCCAGTCACCAAAGCACACCTCGATAACCCGTCCGACCCCGATCAACCCCGATGGTCATTAGACTCACAAGGTTTCATTCGACTTGACAATCGCATTTATGTACCGGATTCCGACACCCTTCGGCTGCGAATCCTACAACATAAGCACGACCACCCAATCTCAGGACATTTCGGCCTCAATAAGACCCTCTCACTCATTAGAAGAGAATATACATGGCCCGGCATCCGAGATTTTGTTAAGCACTATTGTAAATCCTGTACTACGTGTTTACGCTCTAAATCACAGCGACACAAACCATATGGCCTACTCAAACAATTACCGATACCGGAAAAACCCTGGAACTCGATTTCTATGGATTTTATCGAGCACCTGCCGGCATCCGAAGGTCACACAGCAATCCTAGTTGTTGTGGATCGGCTCTCAAAGCAAAGTATTTTCATTCCAACATATGACACGATAACATCTGTACAGTTAGCTGAATTATTCGTTACCCATGTATTTTCCAAGCATGTCGTTCCATCGCATGTCACATCCGATCGCGGCTCCGAGTTTGTCTCTCACTTCTTTAGGTCACTCGGAAAAGCACTAGACATGAAGTTACACTTCACTTCGGGCTATCACCCGGAAGGCGATGGACAAACCGAACGCATGAATCAAACCTTGGAGCAATACATCCGTGTCTATTGCAACTATCAACAAGACAATTGGAAATCACTACTACCGCTGGCCGAATTCGCATACAACAACGCACCAAATGCCACTACTGGCATTTCGCCTTTCTTCGCAAATAAAGGCTACAACCCCAACATCGCAATCCACCCGGAACGCGATCTCGCATCCGCCCGTGCTCAAGACTTTGTTACAAACCTTGACGAGCTACATCAAGAACTTCGTAAAACTATCGCAATGGCTCAAGAACGATACCAACGGTCTGCGGATAAAAACCGACTTCCACCTCCTGATTTCAAGATTGGAGACCGAGTATTCGTTAAAGCCGAGTTTTTCCGAACTACTAGACCTTCTAAGAAGCTCTCTGAAAAATATTTAGGTCCTTTTGAAGTTATAGCACAAGCCGGCACGCTTTCATGGACGCTTCGGCTCCCCGACAACATGCGTGCAGTACACCCGGTATTTCATGTATCCATGTTAGAACCTTGTGTTGCTAACAGTATACCCGATTGCATACAACCACCACCCCCACCCGTGATCATCGACGGGGAACCCGAATTTGAAATATCGGAAATCCTAGACTCCAAGATCGACAATCGCAGGCGATCGTGCAAGTTACTTTATTTGGTCAAATGGACTGGCTATGAAGGTACAGATGAAGAAACTTCCTGGATTCTAGCCACCGAACTTGGCAATGCATCGGAAATTGTTTTAGCTTTCCATCAAATGTATCCGAACAAGCCCGGTCCTTTAGACTCTCTTTAGTCCTCGCACGGGAACCGACGGCCTCCGGTTCTTCAAACATCAAGTCTCACTAGTCGATGCTTTCAATTTTCAATTTTCAATTCACGTTTCAATAAAAAAGGGATAAAATTAATTATTATTTTGCTAACTACCCAAAGTACCCTCTACTACTTCCCCTTCCTCCTCGGCCTCCGAAGCTCTTGCTTCACCGACGGCAACCGATATTCCCTTCCCTCCAGTTTCCTCCAAGGCCCTAACCGGCTCAACTTCGTCCGAACTAGGCAGCTCGAGATACTGCTCGAGCTGCCCCCCGACCCACTGTAACATGGCTGTCTGTTCTCCAATAGCCACCCCCAGCAGTCGCATTTGCTCTTGTAGGAGCCCCTGCTGTCGCAGAGACTCGTTTCGCCACCGAGTGGTCTCCGAGAAGTACAACCGCATAAGGCGGTTCTGTTCCTCCATCGCGTCTGTCTGGCGCTCTCCGTAGATCACACCCACGTCGGCCCCCGGGTAGGTACAACCAAGTTTTTGACTCGCACACTCTTGACATGTGCGGCCCCGACCGTTCGCCCGAGGATGGCAAGCCCGGTTCCGAGCAGTGCAGCGGTTACACCTAGGATCGTTTTCAGGCCCCGCCTTGGGGACTCCTTTTTGTCTCTATCACTAAAAGTCAGTAACAGCAAAAAAAATATATATATGCATAAATACCTTCGGGCTCGAAGGCCCCGCAGCCTCATCCTCATCTTCCTCGTCCTCTTCATCGGAGACCGACGGTGATACTGCCTTTCGCTGAGAAGAAAACATTAGTAGAGATTCGCAGTGCGGTATTTCTCCTAACTTACCTTCCCTTCTCGTTTCTTTCTCGCCTCCTCCTCTCAGGCCCGACCGGCCTCCTGCTGTTTTTTCCTCGCAAGATCAGCCTCCCGACGCTTGCGCGTAGCTTCCACCTCCGCCCGTCTCTTCTCCTCCGCCTCGGCCACCTCAATCGCTTTCAGCTCCTCCATCTCCTTTCGTTCCTCCTCCTCGCGTGCCTTTTTCCTCGCCTCGAGTTGGCGACGACGTTCTAGTGCATTCAGCGTCCCACTCGGACCCGACGCGGGAGTTACCGTCAGCCTCACAGGGATGGTCTTCGCCCCAGTGTTCATTGACATTGTGTTTTGGAGGAAAGATTGAAGAGTAAAGCGCCTTGTAACCTCCCATTTCTTATATGCGAAAATTTTACCGGTCACATGACGTTCTGACACACAACCCGTAACCGACGTTGTTTTACGTACACGATCTAGATTTTCGGCCTCCTTGGGATTTCGGCCAAATGAGGGGATACTGTTACGACTGTGTCGTAACCCTTCGCAAACCGACGGCCCCCGATGGAATACCCTCGTTATGTGTCTCCGACAATACAACACCTCGGAAGCCGTCGGACCCCCGACGCTGACGTATGCTCTCCGGTCAATCAAACCCGACTACGCCTTTCTGTCTGGTTATGTTTTGATATGTCCCTTTCATCATGTTGATCCGTCTCATCTTATGTTCCACATATGTCTAACTATATTTGTAGTCCTCGAACTATTTCCTTTTATCGTAATTTCCATTCTCGGTTATCATCGGCCTCCGAACTAATCATAAACTTCCTGTTCCTAGTCAAGCTTATTGTTAATGCCGTTTTCCGCCCTCCTCCCCATTAGTACTTTCTAGACGCCTGTTACTTGTATATGAACTCGCTGTAATTGTAGTTACTGGGCAATCAGAATATCGACTCAGAATACCCTCATACGTCTGTAGCAGTCTCATACTAGGAGAATCTCTCTTCCGCCTTCGCGTGCGCTCGCCCACTCTCGGCCCCGACCCCTTGGCCCGACACCTGACTTTTCCTTCGGTTCCGATCGGTGTCTTGCCGAAAAGTTCTTCTTAGGATTTAGTCTTCGCCTGTCCGAAATTTAAGGACAACCTACGGATATTTGCGAGGGCGCAGCATATAAGCTGAAGCCAAGTCCTTCCGATCGGTCCCCATCGGCCACCGACATTAGTCAGTTTCTAGTTCTTAACAAATGTAATAATCAGTCAAATTACTCAACAAGAGGTGACTGAGGTTTTAGACTACAAATAACAATGTAAACAAAACTAATAATCAGTACTCAATTAAGAGGTGACTATAGTATAAAGGATTAATACCAGAAGCTCAACAAGAGGTGGCAGAGAATCCTGATTGTAGGATTATAGTCAAATTACTCAACAAGAGGTGACTGAGAATCCTGATTGGTAGGATTATTGTCAGAAGCTCAACAAGAGGTGACAAAGGAATCCTGAGATAACTTAGGTCAGCAGCTCAACTAGAGGTGACTAAGTGTTTGTATATATTTATCCAACAGCCCAACTAGGGGTGGAATAGCTGCTTGCTGCAGTGGCACACTGATGTGGCTGATAAAGTGTAGTAAGATTGATATATTTTCAAGGCTGGAGCTGAGCTCCTTATATACATTTTGGTCTGAGACATTTAGAAGATTCTAGAAGATTGAATGATGTCATTTAGAATTTTCTAGAATTTTCTAGAGCATTGTGGAAGGTTCTAACTACTTCTAAGACACTATAGAATATTCTTGGCATAATAGAACTTTCTGGAATCTTATAGAATATTCTACAATATTCTATCTATTATTAGTACTTACTATCTACTATTCCATTGGAAGCCACTGGAATATTCCAGGGAATTTCTGGTTTTTGCTGTAGTAGCATATATGATGACATAATGCTTTCGCGCCTGTGCGCGTGCATGACACCCTTCGCATCTTGTGACTGTCACGTGCTGTGACTGTCGCGCGCCTCTGTGACCGTCACGTGCCTCTGTGACCATCCCGTGCCTCTGTGACCATCCCGTGCCTCTGTGACCATCCCGTGCCTCTGTGACCATCCCGCGCCTCTGTGACTGTCGTGCGCCCTTGTGACAACTGTCACTTGTTGTGATGAGTTTCCCGCGCACCGTATAATAAACACCAGGTGGCCGGCTTTATACTATTATATAATTATTATATTTATTTTAGTTAATTATATATATAATAATATTTTATTATAATAATATATAATATATATTTTGCCTTGATAATGCGTGATTCGCATTTTGTCAGCATCGGAGTTTGAAATGTCATGTGAATATCACATGATCATTCGCGCGTTGTGAATAAGTGCTGAGTCGCCAACATATTAATCAAAAAAGAATAAAAGGTAGAATTTCAATAACTTGCTCAATTTACAAGATAAAAATACAAAATAAATTGTACAAATTCAGGATAAAATCAAGCAAATATTGTACAATTTTATCGTCACAATATAATTACATTTAAATTCTCTTTTTCGCAATTTGTTAGGGGAATTGGTTTTAAAAAATGGAAAAAACCCTAAAAATACATAATATCCATGCTACTCTATTATTTGACTCTCTCGTTACTCTCTTCTACACTCAAGCAGTCATTTGGAATTGTACTTAACAGTCAATTCCCTTTATTCATTTTAGCTCTCTACTCTACTTTAGACAGCTATTTCATTCAACCGTATTGAACTATGTAAGTAGTCAATACCGGTTCAGACTGTATTAGACTTAGATAGTTAATACATCTTTGTGTCATACCTAAACAGTCGATATTCTTTGTATATAGAATGGTTAGAACTTCCACCACTCTTCACAATGAGAGGTCATTTGACCATAACAGGAATGGGGTTCTATGCTCTGCTAGAGGGGTTCCAGGAGTCTGGTTGGAGTCCGATGATGGGCACAGAGAGTCAGATATAAACAGGTTGACATGTGGGTCCCATGGAGTCTGAGGACTGGTGCATGAGACAGTGTCAGATATAGACAGGTTGACATGCTCTGTTAGAGGGGTTCCAGGAGTCTGGTCAGAGTCTGGTGATGGGCACAGAGAGTTGGGTATAAACAGGTTGATATGTGGGTCCAGCAGAGTCTGACAACTGGTACATGAGACACAGTGTCAGATATAGACAGGTTGATGTGCAGGTCTGGCAGAGTCTGACAACTTGTGCATATAGAGTGACGTGTGGGTCCTGGCAGGTACTCTGGTTGTAACTGTACCTTGGGTACAATATAGAGAGTCAAGTGCATGTAGGATGGGGTTCTGTTATATTTATTATAAATCTGAGAAAAATACTAAAAATGGGATGTATGCACCCTACAGTGCATAGCTGTGCCTTTGCCTGTACTGTTTTTGTAGCTGCATAATAAAATAAAATAAAATAAAAATCCTGACTGACTTCAATAAGATGAGAAAATGGTGCTCCCTAGGGTCTGTGACAGAGAGTCCCTGACAGTGTGAGCAATATTGACTTGTAACAGTGTGACAGTGAGATTGACCTATTAGAATGGTAGTAACTAAATGATATTATAGTCTATTATTCTAGTGATAGAAGTAAGATCAACCTTCAAGGTGTGATCAATGGGATGAAATACACGAGGATGGAGATTGACCTCAAGGTGTGATTGGACTGACACTAGTCAGACAAATTGATTTAGAGAAACAATTAAGGATTACTTATAGAATGAGAGAGAGAGTAGGAGTAGTGTCACTACTATGAGAAAGGAATGGAATAGCTTTGAGAGATGGATTCTGTTGTGCCAAGTCTTATCCTCAAAAGATGAGTTGTGTTAAGGGGCATGCATGGAGCTCATCAGAGGGTTTCTGGAGA
>WHVD01000367.1:0-28271 GCA_015178975.1 Hysterangium stoloniferum
TCACCTACATGGCCACCATCAGCGAGATGGTTCAAAGGGGTCAGGGGAAGTTTGAGGTCTAGTGGGAGGTATGATATGTTGTTGGCACTAAACAGAACGAGATGTGATAAAGAAAATAGCGGTTTGAGACCGGGCCAAGGGCGAAGATCTCATGTATGAGTAGAGATCCTCAATGGAGAGGATATGGTGTTTTCCGAGGCCAGCCTAGATAATGGCGTTTTAGAGGGGGATACGTTACTTGTCAACCTTTGCATAGCCATGTTTGGAAACGAGGATGCGGACAGATAGGGGTTTGATACGCTGGGGGTAATATATTAGTCATAGATAGCGGCTGGAGATCAGATCAGTTGAGGAAGAGGCATAAGCGAAAGAAACACGCACCCACATATGTGACGTATGGGACTAAGAAACCGTTGTTAATCCGGAGGGTATGTTTCGCATGATTTAAGGACTCCGTTGATACTGCTAAATCACGATCAGCCATCAACCTAGGCAATTAACTATGTACGAGAGCGTAGGGATCGTCAGCGGTGTCTGTAATGGCATGCTTCAGAGGGATTTCCTCACTGCCTGTCTACCCCCTCACGAAGGCCTCATCGGATCGGACCTCCTGTTTTGACCATGTGCAACTGGGTGATAGAAGCTTTCGTGTACATTCTTACATAATCGGCAGCCTTACACGAACGACTGAAATATTGACACAACATGAACAAAATTTCCCGTGCATTGGCTGCTCAATGAGGCGTCGTGGATATTTGTCAGATAATATTTGATAGGAACCACGAGCTACCGTTCTCTTATCCAATGTGAAAGGTCATGCCTGATGAGAAGTGCTCGTATTTTGATCATCGTGTTGTCCAATAGGCTTCCTGTTCTCCCAAACACATAACACAAGAATCCAGGTATTAAAAATAGTATGAGTTGACTCTATTGCAATACACAATATACAAGGGTTTAATAAGCTTGTAATAAAAGTACTTGTGTCTCAATATCTTGTGTCAGTTAGTGTAGCACCTCCTGACAATATAGGTTGGATGCTCTGGGAGGTGTATAGTGGTTCTGACACACATTAACCTCCAAATACATGGTCCACAATTAGCATCTTCATATGAAAAGTTGCAATAATTGGTGGACTCCCCCTATAAAAAAGGTGTGTTTCATCATCAAATTTAACACCAGGTGGCATTACCTCCTTTTACACGCACTACTGGTATTCCATTGAAATTGTTATCGCTAGTAAATCTGATGTGACTCCAGCCACGGTCAGTGCTGACAATATATTCAACATCATTCTAGAGAACCTGGCAGCGATCATTACAAGTGACTATTTTTGCCTTTAAATTGAGTCAGATTATGTAGCTTCATACAACTCTCAAATACGTGTTCTGTTTGAAATGATTGTCGTTTATAAGCACGCAAGTGTATTCCACGGATTTATGCCATCAACGTGTGGAACCTGCAATGCTCGCTGTGACGGTGAAAGATGACTGTATGTGTTCTTATATTTCGCAACCTATGGCAGCTATTGTCACAACTTTTCGATGAAATAGAATTGGGTTAGGGAGTTCGCGTAACAGTGCCTCACACGGTGTGGTGAAGGGCGTCTGCTCTAAGATCATGTATCCTGTCCATTGAACACTGGGATGAAGGTAACATGAGCCTGAACGATACATGGATCTAAATGGAGACGGGGGGCTTTTTTTCAGACATTCAACAATACCTTAATTATGACACAATGTGGAAGAAAGAAATGGGTGTGGCGATGATGTCGAGACTGCACACTGTGGTACACGCGGATTCAGGCTCAGAAAATCCAGCTATCAGTGTCAGAGTGCACACGATTATGCCATCACCACACGATAGGAGACCCAATTCAGAATCGTGTTCGTCAGAATCAGGGTGGTAGGAAAGTTTCGGAGGCAGATGTAAGATGGTGCTGGAAGGTAAAATATTGTGAACGCACCATACAATGGGCGCAATGAATGAAAAAACCATATTAGGCTGGCGGGTGTGCTGTCATCGAAGAAGGTTTTCAAGGAGCACATACTCCAATACACTGAATCTGATATCTCCGAATCAATGTGATGTGACAATGACACTATATTCAAATTCATGTCGCCCACTAACACCTTCAATACAGATCCAGCAATATGCTGGCCTGCATTGACTTCACCCCCCTTTGATTGCGTGTAGCATCTGCCAATCTTCAATCCCACCTGTCGCAGCTTTAATGTATACCAAGTCAATTCACGGCCAATGCCATAGACCCTACGACTATGCCAGTCAGGACGGAGGGTAGGTAGTCAACGAATTGACTCACCCCCCCCCCCCTGTATGGGTAAGATATACACACCAATATTTTTCTCGTCATTAAACAGTCTCCACACTTGACCCAACATGTGACAAGGCTCTCTTGTTCTGTGACCACCACCTGCCTCTGGGGTTGGGCCCCCAGTGCTCATGGTGAGGGGCGGAGAGGCAGATGACAGTGAACAGGTTTGGGGGCCTCTGAATTCACTGCTCTGTCAAAGTCGGCAGCCTTCAGCCGTGCACCAGTGTCGTCTGTGGAATGTCACTGGCACCTACCAACCATTACTGCTGCCTGGCAGCAGTCTACCCCTTCCCTACCCACCCCCAACTCCAGCATTCACCTACAGTGACCCAAAAAAGCGTCCGGATGTTTGGTGAAATGGGAAAGATGGGTTTGCAGCTCCAGAAATAAAATAGATAAAATTCTGAATAAATCAGAGATAAGAGGTATACATCTGACCTACATGATGCGATAAGCATGACATCATAGCTTGCCTTATCAGGGAAGTAGGAAATGAACAATGGACATGGTGCATCCGGACATTTTTTTTTGCTCTGTCAACTGATACATGAAACTCAAACTAAGGTTCATATAACTGTGGGAATTTCTGGTTAGGTTCAACAATGTCATGTGACCACATGTTTAAATAACACATTTACATGAACCTTTGCCTCAATTCACCCCCCCACCACATGATGAAGAAGCACTCTACTGAAACAAGGCTCTCTGTCATTTCTCTTCTCCAGGAGGGTCACTCCTGCAGAACAATTGCTTCTAAACTTCATATTGGGCACTCTACAGTATCAGAAATTCACTCCCAACGCCCTGGTCCACTTCCAACACCTTCCAGAGGTTGTCCTCCCAAACTCTCTTCCAGGGATCATCACCACCTGGCTCATTCTATCACCTCTGGACAGGTTGATAATGCCTCCCAAGCCAAGTCCCACCTCTCCCTCAATGTCTGCACACAGACAATTAGAAATGCATTGAAGAAAGAGAATTTGAAGGCTGTGGTGAAGGCCAAAAGACCTCCTTCTTGCCTGTTGACACATCAAGGCTCGATATGAGTTTGCTATCAAGTACCAGCATTGGACTTGAGGAGGACTGGTTTAGGGTTATCTTCTCAGATGAGACCAAAATCAATCGTTTGGGCTCTGATGGGAGGTTGTGGGTATGGAAAAGACCAGGTTCTGCACTCACTCAGCAGCATACCAGTGGAACTATCAAATTTGGAGGGGGGAGTCTAATGATTTGGGGATGTATGACAGCACATGGTGTGGGTACACGTGCAAGATAGATGGGAGGATGGATGGGGAGATGTACAAGGACATATTGGAAGACTATATCTTCAAAACAGTGGAGTATTATGGGATGGACAGGGAAAGGTTTGTCTTCCAGCAGGACAATGACCCTAAACACACTTGCAAGTTGGCCAAAGGATTGGTTCAAGGACCATCAGGTGGAGGTTTTAGACTGGCCTGCACAGTCTCCAGACCTGAATCCAATAGAACACTTATGGTGGGAGTTGTTAGAGAAGGCTTGGAACATACCCTGAGGTATCCAAGAGCATATTGGAGCTCTGGGAGAGAGTGGAGTGGAGTGGGAGGGTATTCCAAGGGAGAAATGCCTTGAATTGATCAAGAGCATTCCTAGAAGGGTTGCTGCAGTACTAAAGGCCAAGGGGGTACACTAAATACTGAAACTGGTAAAAACTAGGAATTAATTACAAGAGCAAAAAAAGTGTCCAGATGTACCATGTCCATTATTAATTTCCTACTTTCCTGATGAGCAAAGCTATGATGTCATGCTTATGTCATCATGTAGGTCAGATGTATACCTCTTACCTCTGATTTATCAGAATTTTATCTATTTTATTTCTGGAGCTGTAAACCCATCTTTCCAATTTCACCAAACATCTGGACACTTTTTTGGGTCACTGTATGCACTAGCAATGCAAGACATCGGTGTGCCTGCAGCTCTTGTCGACACCTGCTAGCAGGATCTCGGGCTTTTCTTGGGGCTTTCGGCCCAAGGCCTCAAGGCCTCAGCTCTATACCATGTATATATATGACCCACAAACCCCGCCCAGACTCCCCAGGATTCCCGTCCATCTGTTTGAAATTGGACAACACAATCTAGCGAGGGCGCAGCCTATAAGCTGAAGCCAAGTCCTACCGGATATCCCATGGGTTTCTCTGGAGACCCGCCCTGTGTGTGTATCCTAACAGTATTTTCTGACTTCCACTCGCAGATTGACATGTGCACAGGCATCATTACCTGGACCGTCGACTCCTCATTCCCCATTAACTCTGTATACCATTCAGACACTTGCGAACCAGTCAGAACCCATGGAAGAAGCCCGTATCAAAGAAGTCCTGGAAAACCAGGACAAATCTGAGTATGAGGATGAATCTGTGGCCCCGAGAAGGGCAAACGTGTCGAAAATCCTCCGCCTATCGAACGACCGCACTCGAGGGATCCTACTTCTGAATTTTTAGCAGGTACTATAGATAAATTCATGATGCACCTGCTTGAAGAACGAAAGAAAAAGGAACAAGAACCTCCACGGTCAAAGGTCAATGCTCCAAAACCCTTCACGGGTTCCAATCCAAACAAACTCTCTACTTTCCTCATGCAATGTCACTTCAATTTCCGTGATCGTGCTGCTGCATTCTCCATGGACTCCCAAAAAGTCAACTACACACTTTCATATTTGTCGGGATCCACATTGAAATGGTTCGAACTGGCTTTTAGTGGGATTTCCGAGGAAGAGCCGCTCTGGCTTGAAAATTGGGAGGCTTTTGTTGAGCACCTGGAAACCAACTTCGGCCCATATGACCTGACAGGAGAAGCCGATAATAGTCTCACAAATCTTCGTATGAAGGACATGCAGTGCATCACGGACTACATCGTCCAATTCAATAATCTTGCAGCTCGTTGTCAGTGGGCGATCCCGCTCTCTGCCACCAATTCTACACTCGTCTGCCATCCTGCCTTGAAGACAAAGTCTCAAAAGGAGAAGATGGCAAGCCAAAAACCCTGTCCCATATGCGCCTCAAAGCTCAAAACGTGGACACACACTATTGGGAACGTCGTGCGGAAGTTGCCCATGAGACCTCTGCGGACAAAGTAAACAAGTCCATGGCCAATAAAACCAACAACAACAACTCATCGACCAGCAACCAGAACTCCACTCAATCTGACAAGAAGAACAATAAAAAGTCTTCAAACAACAACAACGATAAGGACAATAAGGACAATAACAAGGGTCAACAGTCCGGCAAACAAGCCGGAAAGCCCGACCTCTCAGGCAAACTTGGACCCGATGGCAAATTGACCCCACAGGAAAGACAATGTCATATGGACAACAACCTCTGTCTCTTGTGTGGGAAACCCAGTCATCGAGTCCTGGAATGTCTGCTGGCAAAAGCAAACTCTTCAAAGGGTCAAACAGCCAAGGCCTCCATGGAAACCCCGTCGAAGGACAAACCGGCTGCCGATTGAAAAAAAGAGTAAGCAACCCTGTGGACTCCACGCAGGTTGGGGGTTGCATTGCCTCTCCACACATTCAAGAGTTTACTCGCCTCAACGCATCCGCTCTTTCACATTCTGATTCATTTTTTGTTAAACTTATGTCTAATATGGTCCTGAAATTCTTTTTTTCAGCTCTCATAGATTCCGGCTCGACTCATTGTTTTTTAGATACAAAATTCACGCAAAAAAATTCTTTGTCAACTTATTCAACAAGTCCCGTCGGTCTCTGCCTCTTCGATGGCACAAGTAATTCGGTTGTTACCCAAGCTTGTGATTTACCCATCAGTTTCCCTTGTGGAACATCTCAATTGGTCACTTTCTATGTGACCCAGTTAGACTCAAGTTGCTCGGTGGTCCTAGGACATAACTGGCTTACCCGCTACAATCTGTTGATTGACTGGATAGCTAACAGTATAACTTTCCGGACTCCCATGGCAGCCGAGGAAACTGTGCCTGACCTGGCCTCCATGGCACCCATGGCCATCCTGGCACCTGCAGTCTCGAGGACTCCTGTGATCCCTACGGCACCAATGGCTTCCCCAGAACCCACGGCACCTCTGTCCATTTCTCTGATTAAAGCTGCAGCTTTTATTAGGGCTTCAAAAATGGATGGGTCCCAGGCATTCACTATCAACTTAAAAATTGATGAAGCAACTGGATGTTTTTCAACCCCGGTATCTGAATCTGAGCAGGCCGCTGACCTAGAAGGTGTCCTGGAGAAATATCATGACTTCGTGGATGTTTTTAGCAAGTGGAAAGCTGACCGGCTTCCGCCTCACAGAGAATACGACTTAAAAATCGATCTTGAAGATGGCGCCCAGCCACCCCTAGGACATATTTACCCGCTCTCGTCCACAGAACTTTCTGCAATCCGTGATTTCCTGGATGAACATTTGTCCATAGGTTTTATCCGACCCTCAAAGTCTTCTTTTGGAGCACCTGTTCTGTTTGTCAGAAAAAAGGATGGATCCCTTTGACTATGTGTTGATTTTAGAGGACTCAATGCTGTCACCAAAAAGGATAAATATCCACTCCCACTTATATCTGATCTGCTCGATGCTCCGCAGAATGTCCAGATTTACACCAAAATAGATCTCAAACATGCCTATCATTTGGTCTGGATTGCCATAGGTAACAAATGGAAAACCACTTTTAGAACCCATTATGGGGCCTTCGAGTGGTTGGTGATCCCCTTTGGACTCACCAATGCTCTGTCTGTTTTTCAGCATTTTATCAATGACATTTTCTCTGACATGCTCGATGTATGCATCATTGTTTACTTGGATGACATTCTTATCTACTCTGAGAATCCCGCAGAACACGACAAACAAGTCCGTGAAGTTCTCTGGAGGCTCAGACAGCATGGTTTATTCGCAAATGGTAAAAAATGTACTTTTGACATGGACTCCGTGGAATACCTAGGTTTCATGATGGGACCTGATGGACTCCAAATGTTGGCCCGAACCCCAAAAGGTTAAAGATATACAATCCTTCCTCAGCTTTGCCAATTTTTATAGACGTTTTATCCATGGATATTCTGACATCATGGTACCCCTTACCCATCTTATGCATAAGGGTACTCCATGGAATTTTAATGATAAGTGTCAAAAAGCTTTCAATCTTTTAAATGTTGCATTGGAAACCAGACTTCCCACTCATTGTTGAAACAGATGCCTCAGATTATGCACTTGGAGCCATTCTGTCTATCCAGGACTCCAACAGAGAAGTCCACCCTGTGGCTTTTCTGTCCCGGACTTTTACCGGAGCAGAGCTCAACTACGACATTCATGATAAAGAACTCCTGGCAATATTTTCAGCTTTCAAAGTGTGGCGACACTATTTGGAAGGTTCAGGAGCTCCTATTGACATTGTAAAAGATTACAAAAACCTGGAATACTTTTCTACAACAAAACTTTTGACCCACCAGCAGGCCTGCTGGTCTGAATATCTATCTGCCTTCAACATGATTATCCGCTTTCGACCTGGCTGTCTCGGCGGCAAACCTGACACTTTAACTAGATGATGGGACATCTATCCTTAAGAGTGGAGCAATGACTATGCAATGGTAAATCTGCACAACCTGAAACCTATTTTCACGAATCAACAACTTACCACATTGGTCCATGCAACTTTCCTCGTCAATCCCATTGTCTGTGGAATTATCATTATGGATATCGAGAAGTTACATCAAGATATTCTGTTGGCAATTCCGCTAGACCCAGTTACTAAAGCTCACCTTGACAATCCTGTGGACCCTGATCAACCTCGGTGGTCTCTTGATCAACATGGTTTCATTAGACTTGACGATCACATCTATGTACTGGACTCTGACAGCCTCCGCCTCAGGATCCTTCAATACAAACATGATCATCCACTCTCAGGACATTTTGGGTACAACAAAACTCTATCACTAATAAGAAGAGAATATACTTGGCCCATACTCCGTGGATTCGTTAAGCACTATTGTAAATCTTGCACTACTTGTCCCGCTCGAAATCTCAGCAACACAAGCCATACGGCCTTTTGAAACAACTCCCGGTACTGGAACACCCGTGGAATTCTATTTCTATGGATTTCATTGAACACCTACCGGATTCCGAAGGTTTTTCTGCTATTGTAGTCATTGTTGACAGATTCTCAAAACAAGGTATATTCATCCCTACTTATGACACAATTATGTCCGTGCAGTTAGCGGAACCTTTCATTATCCACATATTTTCCAAGCACAGAGTTCCATCCCACGTGACTTCCGATTGAGGATCAGAGTTCGTGTCTCACTTCTTTCGATCCCTCGGAAAATCCTTGGACATGACATTACATTTCATGTCCAGACATCACCCAGAAGGTGACGGACAAACCGAACACGTCAACCAGACATTGGAACAATACCTCCGTGTATATTGCAACTACCAACAGGACAATTGGAAATCCTTGTTACCACTTGCAGAGTTTGCTTACAACAATGCACCCTCAGCTACTACTGGTGTTTCCCCATTCTTTGCAAATAAAGGATATAATCCAAATATTACAGTACATCCAGAATGAAATCTCGCCTCTGTTCGTGTTCAAGAGTTCACCACAGACCTCCACGAGGTCCACGAGGAACTCTGGACTGCAATATTGTCTGCCCAAGAGCAATACCAACATTCAGCGGACAAACATCGGATCCCACCACCCCACCACCCAACTTCAAGATTGGCGACCGTGTTTATGTCAAAGTTCAATTCTTCCAGACTACCCATCCATCAAAGAAGCTTGCTGAAAAATATTTAGGTCCGTTTGAAATTATCACACAAGTAGGTTCAGTTTCTTGGACTCCACGGCTTCCAGATAGCATGGGCGCGGTACACCCGGAATTTCATGTTTCTATGCTAGAACCTTGTACTGCTAACACTATCCCAGATCACGTGCAATCTCCACCTCCTCCTGTCATTATTGACGGAGAACCCGAGTTTGAAATCTCACAGATTTTAGATTCAAAAATTGACAAGTGTTGACACACTTGTAAACTGCTTTACTTGGTCAAGTGGGCGGGTTACGAGGGCACTGATGAAGAAACCTCATGGTTGGCCATGGAACTCAGTAATGCCATGGAAATTGTCACTGACTTTCATACAGCTTACCCACTCAAACCTGGACCATTATCATCTCTCTGACTGCACTCTGTGGACCCCATGTTATGTTTGGACTCATTTTCATTATTCCCTGTCGCCCTATGTCTCTCTTTGCTTTTACAGGTTCTGACATGTCTTGTCAAGTCCTTAAGCGGACTCTCCATGAACTTTGGCTTTGACTTTTATTTTTATGTTTTTCATGCTTTACTTTTATGTTCAATTATTATTAAGTTCTATTTTCTATTCTTCATCTACATTGATGGGGCTATCTTTTTTCCCCACCTCTTTTCCCCCCTCAGCTTTTCCCACTTCATTCATCTCCTCGGGTAGTTCCACTATCTCTGCAGGCACCTCCTCCTCATCTGAACTGGCCTCCTCAGAACTCCCATCCTCTGGCTTGTCATATACAAAGCCAGCATACTCCATCAGGAATTTGAAATGATCCCTGTGGATTGCACAGAAATCATTCGTCATGATGACACTGACTTTGTTGCTCTTCCGGAGCAACTCGTTCTGGGCTTCAATGCCCTCGGCGATCTGTCCCAAGGCTTCCTCCAGACCGGAGTATCCCCCCGACCCACCATTCTCCCATGAACCGGACCCCGCGGCCTGCTCGTAAACGAGTGAGCACCTCACCTTGAGGTGCGCGCACTGGTAACACCCCGGGCCCCGGCCGGACTTCCAATTGCACTCAGTGTTCCAGTCATTACAACTGGAACACCGTGGGTCGTTCCGAGCTGGTAGGCAGACTGAGACCGCCTTTCTTGCTTTCTGTTGATACGGTTAGCTCCACGGTATACCCACGGACCAAGACTCACCTTGTTGGGGCTTTCTGGGTCCCCCTCGGACTCGGACTTGACTTCCGCCGCCTTTCACTGAAAATGCAAAGTCAAAAAAAAAAACAACAAGTTGAGCTATGGAACCTACCTTTCCTGCAACAACCGTGGCTCTCTCCGCGGCCACCCGGGCTTTCTCTGCCGCCACCCTGGCCTTCTCTGCCGCCACCCATGCAGCCTCCTCCTCCTCCCTCTGCTTCTGCATCACAGCCTCTTCCTCCGTGGCCACAGCCGCCTGGTATTCCCTATTCAGGGCCTCCTCAACTTCCCGGGCTTCTCGCTCCGCCTCTTCTTGCTGATGACGTTGCTCGTCCCACTGCGCCAAGATTTAGGCAGTGGACAGCAGCACCCGGTACTGACTGCCCGTGGAGGACCTGGCGGTCAGCATAGGCTTGTGCGGTGTGGGCTTTGGTCCCATGATATAGATGGTGGGGGTAATAAAGAAGAAGAAATTTCTATTTTTTTAAATTTATATATAGGCTCATCGCATTTGAACCTTACCTTCCAGATCACATGACTCTTTGACACATATGTGTAACTGACATGACCTTTGACACATGCACGTAGCCGACAAGAACCTTATCTAGGTCTAGAGCCTCTTTGGGACTTCGGCATAAAGGGAGGGTACTGTTACGACTGGACAATCCCACTGGACTCCAGGCACTAACCCATACACCCCCATGTGCTACAAGCACCAATTGTCTGTTTATAGGATTTCCTGCCCAGACTCTGTTACATCAAGACTTGTTACGTTCAATCTCATTACGACACATATCAGTCACTGGACTTCCCCTGGACTCCGTCTCTGTCTCTGTCTATGTCCATCTTCGTCCCACGCATCAGTTACCAGACCCCACTCAGAATCCCGTCACCACTCTAATCAAGCCCTGTTCCCATTTTAGTCAAATGACCTGTCACGATTTAGGACTCTGCTCCCACTCCATTTCCAGTTATGGGTTATGCTTTGTCACGATTCGGACTCCGCTCCATTCCGTCCCATTCCTAACACCAATTTGGTGTTTACTATTCCCGTTTTATGTTTTTTTAGTTTCATTTCATCATTGCTGGATTTGGTATGTCATTCACTCCATGGTCTATATAAACTGGCAGATGTTGTACATACAATCCAGTCAGAAAATTAGCTTAGATACCCCCCAGTAATCTAATAACATTTTCCGCTCTAAAAACCCTACTTAATTCACACCACTCGCACAAGTTGGAGCCCATGGGCTCTGGCACACTATCTCTCTCAATGATCTCAACTCATGACCCACGACCTCTGACTTACAACCCATGACCTCCGACTTACAACCCACGACCTCCGACTTACAACCCACAACCTCCGACTTACAACCTATGACCCATGAACCCCGCCTGGAATCCCTGGGATTCCCATCTGTCTGTTTGAAATTGGACAACACGATCTAGTAAGGGCGCAGCCTATAAGGTGAAGCCAAGTCCTACTGGATATCCCATGGGTTTCTCTGGAGACCCGCCATGTGTGTATATCCTAACAAATACCACCACCCACCCCAAGTCACAAACTGCCAGTGATGATGGATCAGAGTATATGGTACCCGGTTCGTGTGGTTTATTTTTATCTTCACAATATTTTGCTTAACTATCCTACTATTCACAGAATCTTCCCTTATCCACCACAACGATGAAGCCACTGATCAGGAAGGGTTGGCCAGTAAAATCACGCAGACAAACTTGTCTCCAGCATTTGGTTTGTACACTTCATCCCTTTTCCCAGATCTATAAAAACTCATCAAAATCCGTGATAATTGCAGATATCCCTGTGACAGCCTTGTTCCCGGTTCTCCATACTGTGCCTTGCCAGCTCAGAAGCTCATCTGGCAAGTGCACTGTGCCAAGTACATGTTGAAACAGTTGAATAACTCTTGACAAACACCCTGTGAGTATGAGGAAAGTAAACACTAAGGAGACTTACCCACACCCACAGTGGAGTATGCTACAGGGTGCTTACCTACACATCAATTACCTTACTAGGTAACTCACTCAATACTGCACCTACAGTGCTGGGAAAAATACTACCAATATCAGAAAAATATAAAAACCATGTAGGAGCTGTAATATCATACTATAACAGTACAGTCGTGTGAGGGCAGTTCCTGAATTTAATGAAATTTAAGGACGTATGAGAGAAAGAGTGGTGCAACGTACTGTGTACTAGATGAGCCGCCCCAGATGCCACTAGACGACGTGTCTGCATAGACTTCTATATTTGCACAAAATATCAATCTAATCAATGACACATTATAATTAAGGAGTCACTACCTTGTCCGTATCCATGACTATTGATCCCTTCACTGACCATCGCGGTGGGCCATCAGGAAAATATTTTCGGTACTTGATCTCCCTTATTGCACTTAATCATATTTAAGGTAAATAAGGTGAATAAGCCAGCATTTCGCACTTGAAATGCACTTGAAATTTTTTACTGCAAGTGCAATTCATGTAATTTAAGGCAACATATTGATTTCAAGGGCTCCAAGCCGGAGTAAGAAGAAAATGGCAAATAATGTATATTTGATATGTAAGAGCGCTCAAGTACAGGTCTAAGGTAGAAGTTCAGGACTCATCAGCATGCATAAGGTATGTAAGTATATACATACAAAAGGGTACGAAGGATGTTCACACAGGTCTAGACCGTGAAAACCAGATCAATCAAAACGTCTACAGATGCACACAGTCAAAGACTGAGCATTGTCAAAGACATAGATTACGTGCCTCAATCGTTTTTATTTTTTATTTTTTAAATACATTTATATACCGCGTCGCACAACTAAGGTACATAGCGGTTGGGAACAGGGGCAATAATGGTAGGTAGAGAAATGTAGAAAAAACCAAGGGGGCTACGACTTGCCAAAGGCGTTGGAGGTGTCGATGAACTTTGCTAGGGCAGTGAGCCCTTTGTGGGTTCTGAGGATGGCGGAGGGGGACAGGTCCTGAGAGGCGGCGAGTAGGAGGTGGCGGTGTTCCTCGTAGAGGGCACTCAGATAGTATGTGAAGGCGGAACTGAATGTCTGATGTGCCACAGGGGCAGGATGAGGGGAGGTCAGGGAAAAATAGGTGCCAACGAATCCATGGCCCGTGATGGCCTGGATGATGCGGGTGTGGGTCTGGCGGGGCCCTCCGTATTCCTTGTGGAATTGGTGAGCTGCGAAGAACTACGTGAGTAGGGAATAACTCCTCTTCACCTCCAGCAGTAAAGTTCGCATTGAAGGTGAACCATAGGTCGAGGAAAACCCATGCCAATCTATAATAAATAAGAAGCACACCATTAGATAAACATAGCAATGGATAGGTTTTAGTACACGGCACCTGGAGTTTTCATTGAGGTGTGTTGGAGTCTGCGAGCCATAGAAGCTACGAGACTCCCGTGTCGTCTCAGATGTTTGATTCTGAGATTGAATTAGGGGTTTGGGTATATAACGGTCGCGTAGTCAGTGTTATACAGTAGTGTGCTAAGGGCAAATACATTGAGACTCCTAAAATATTCAACAGGTTATGGGCCCCACCCGCGAAGGCGGTGGAGTCTTAATGCGAGCACATCCCGGAGAGCCACCGGTCACCCTGGCTGGACAATGTTTTGTCGGAATCGCCACCTGATGCCACTGCGCGAAGCTGCATAAGGTCAGCAGTTTTCAAATTGCACACTGTCAATTGTCCTCACCTCACGCGTCGTTTGACGTAATCCCTTGCACATAATAATATGCTCCGAATAACGCTGCGATGACCTGGCTGACTGAGGTGCCGAAGATATGTTCCAGAGTTGTCGAGCCTGAGGATGGCGGCCCGACAGGTGTATCGTGAACTGGGGGGATAGGAAATCTCTGCCGGAGGAAATGCTGTGACTAGAGGAGCTGTAATGCATTGCAGAAGAGTTTCAGAGGTGGGGAGGAAGCCCTGGGCAGGCTGCTGAGAGCGACACTCACTAAACATGACCTTATAACGTTGAGATAGCTCCCCGGTCGTTCAATTGGAATGAGATTGGTCGACCTATGGTCGAATAGTGGTACGAGCTTCTAAGGTTCGAGGGGGAGTGTTGGAGTCTGCGAGCCATAGAAGTTGCGAGACTCCCGTGTTGTCGTCCCACATATAACCTGCTCAATTTTTGTTATAATTGAAGCTCCGCTACATGGTAAGTAATCTCCGCTTTAAATAATTTCTCTCTCGTCCCACTTCGTCACCATCACAGTCAAACAATAGCAATAAACACCATTCAAATGGGTATAATATGATATGCTCATCATGAACACCCCTTTTGTTTTTAAGTCTGTTTGTCATCCCTAGAGAGTTGTGTCATTCTATCCTGACCGGACTATAGCACTTTCTGAGAATTCTATATAAAAGGTAAGTATCAAGTTAAATGAATGTGTTTAGGCGTAATAACTGCACTTTTTTGTGTGCATAGATGATATTTTCTCCTGGATGAGCTCGCCCTCATAGGCCGTGGACACCCCATACTCACAGCGCTTCCATACAATGCTCACATCATCGTTCGCGGAAAATTCTAACACGGCGTCGTGAGAGAGGAAGGTTTACGAAGTTATTGTAGAAGAAGCTGATTTTGTTACGATTTATTCGTACGTGATTTGGAATATCGGTATTATTGTGCCTCATTTTTGGCTTGCAGATTGTTGAAATATTGCTACGCCAATTGGGTCTTGTTCAAAGACCATGACGACCCGCGTGCGTCAGTAAACCGCCCCGGCGAAGGATGGAGCGCATGGAGCGGCGGTGAATGGGATTGGATGTCATTTAACAAGCCCGCTGATGATACAAGCGTGAGCATCGGTAGAGCAGCATACTCACCATGCGATTGCTAAAGGGATGAGACCTATGAGGTCACCGGACCAACCACGACCACGTCGCTATTCCCATTCGGGGTTGGCCCTGTTCCATCCTCCAGCACCCGTGCAGCTTCCCGTCTGACTACCACAACGCCTGATACCAACCACATTACAAGCCCCTTCTCGAAGTCCTCAACTCGCCACTCCTCCGCCTCATCCAGCCGCGCTCCCACGTCGTATGCATACCCTCTCAAACTCGTCAGCCACACATTCCCGATCCTCATCCGCACCCCACGCCTCAGCCACCGCCTGCCCCAGCACTATCGATCTGGTTGATTGCTCACAGATATTCCATGCCTGGGTTGATAGCTTTAGCTCCAAAGCATATGATTGAATACGTGAGTGCCCGTGAGGCTTCTGTTTTGAACATACCATGACGATCCTCGTCGCTGATCATTGTAGATACAATCATCGAGTGCGTTTCCGTTGTTACTGGCATCCTCAAAATGGGACGATTTGCATGCACTAGTCGAGGTACGCCGCTTTTAGCCGGGTTGAGGGGTCGATTGACTGGAATTCACACGTATTGACAGGATTATGTCGTTGATCAGTGGGATATGGTGTGTGAATCGGAGGAATTTGAGAGATGCTGTCAGGAAACGGCTACGGGAGAGTACATCAGATCACAGCATGGTGTGGTGCCTCACTGTGATGGGAACCCAGCTGACATTTGACCACAGGCGAATTTTTTCTGCCATTGATGTCATTCCAAACGTAGTTGCACTTTTGAAGCACGCTTCCTACCTCATTGGCTCAGATGGAGTATCAGCCCTGACCAAGCTTTCAAAGCAAGGTGCGGTACATCATAATTGTTTGGAAATCTGGCTGACATTTGATTACAGCCGAATTTCGACGCCCAACATTGTCATGCTTTTGAGAGACTCCAATGCAACTGTTCAATCAAATGGTGAATTACCACTGGTCAAGCTTTCGGAACAAGGTACAGTGCCACATAATGGGATGGGATCCAAGTGACATCTGACCACAGTTGAGTTTCCGCCTGCCCTTTCGACCACGGCTGAATTTTGAACTGCGATTGTGGATACTATTCCTGGGATCACTACACTTTTGCATCTCTGGGACGGATCCTTACCCAGCTTTCAACCCTTAGAGCGCGTGAAGGGAAATTGGCTCTCTGAGTTGTACAGGTGGTCATTACTCTCCATGTGTTTGGTAAGTGTGCTGACTTAGGTTTCAGGACAAATTTCGAACCGCCATTGCCATTTCCGACATTGTCATACTTTTGAAGGACACTGACGACTCTATTCAGCACAATGGAGTATTGGCACTGGTCAAGCTTTCAGAACGAGGTGGGATGTCTCTTAATGGGATTGGAATCCAGCTGACAATTGATCACAGCCGATTTCACCATATTTGACACATAGTAGGTCTATGAAAAACGCATGCACTATATTATGAAATTTTCTGTTAATCCAAAAAGACCTGACACCATTACCACTGGCGGCATCACTATTGGCATTGGTGCAGTTACCTAGTAGTACAATGGTTATTTAGGTTGAGTATCACTGACAGCTACCTCTGAAGTCGTATTTATATTAGGCATGGTTGTAGTGTTATGTGAATGAAAAATAAATTTGTTATTCACCTTTTGGCCGGAAGGCAGCTTCCTTATGCTCCCCTTGGGGGTAAGGTACCTCTCTTATTCTATCCTTGGCAGTAAGGTATCTTTCTTATACTCCCCTTGGCTGTAAGGTATTTTCCTTACACTCCCCTTGACCGGAAGGTATTTCCTTATGGTGGCACAGATCCACTTAGTAGTAGGAACACTCCTTACATCCACGTCTATTTCCTTGGGGTAAGTGGCATTAAGTGGCATTCCAGGGCTTTTCAAGGTAGTTTTAAGATCCAAAGTCCTTGCCGCAAGCCAGGTCAACCTTACGAAAATTTCCCTTAATTCTACTTAAACATTTTTCAAGTGCATTCAAGGTATATAAGGACAAAAAATATTTTCCTGATGGGGGGTAGCGCTAGCGTGCGGAGGGTCCCGAAGCCAAGGTCTTCACCTCCTGACTTCCCAGACTTCAAATATCAGGAAATATCTTGTTAGTTGTGACTTAGTTTAATACCACATGTAACTCAAAAGCGACGACCACCCTCGCGGTCGCAGCTCCTAAAGTGACACCAAGCACAAGGTCTCCGACCGATGGACATCCCAGGGTCCTTGCCGGGACGAAGCCGAATCTGACGGGTCGACTGCATCAATGCGCAACCCTAAGAACCAGCGCCGGTATAAAGGACATGGTGATAGTTCGCATGTCTCACACAATCCGTCCTCCGGGGCGGGAACGTCTTCGGGTTCCAGGTGAATCCCGTCGGCTATATTTCTGACACCAACTAACATTGATTTCTTAGCAGAAAAAAGCGTTTCAAAACATAAGTCGTTAACACCTCAGGCCCATTACGATAGAAAGAGAAAAGAGACGCGAGACAAGGCTTTTATAACAGAGGAGAACCGCCAACACGGTTAGACAAGTATGATTTCGCGTCATTAATCTTGGCAATTATACTTACCTGTTACCATCTAGCCACGTGGCTAGTGTCTCAGTGCGACAGCACTTACGCCTGAACTGAGGTGGCAACAGGTTGGAAAGCCAGTCCCGCATGTCCAACCACCCATCGCAACATTCGGCAAAGACACTTGGCGGACTTCTAGCTGCTCGGATGGAACCATTGCCTCGGGCTGCGCCTCCACCACAATGTAACCGACGACGGAAAGAGAAGGCCGATTAAACAGGGGCAGAAGCGAGAGCAGGGGGAAGAGGGGTAGCGGCGGACGAATAGTAGGAGCAACGGCGGACGAGGAGTAGTGGCAGCGGGCAGACATAATTCTTTCTTTTCCAGTTCTCCTCATTCTCCTTCTTTCTTTGGATATTTCTACTTCGTTATTTTGATCCATTTCTATGGTTAATGGGCTAGTGGGGTCACTCGGTTGGGTCTGGCTCGAATCTTTGAGAACGGGGTGCGTTGTTTTATAACCTTTCTCGACATACTGAGCCATTCATTATCGTTCAGCTGTGTCTGTTTGTGAGTACTGTGTCTTCAGAGTTTCCTAGGCCAAATACCTGCTGTGCAACCACTTCAGACGTCACTGAGGAGGTCCTGCGTGGTGGATAATTAAACGTACGTCCATCTCTTAAACCGTCCTAGTCCTTTCTAATTTTATGTTCCCTCTTTCTTTGTCTTTCAGCGGCTTGGTAACGGGGAATCCACGCAAGGCCTTCCTTGCAATTCCTGACTGCTGAAGTACGTAGCATTTCATTTGTTTTGGTCTCGTGTAACGCAGTTTCTTCAGTCCCGTAACCGAGGCACGACTGCGTCGGCACCCACTTCTGCCACTTCGACATAGTACTGAGCCGACTCCAGATTGACTGGTGGACCTGAGGCAATGTTCAAAATTAACACCCAGTGAGTTGTCTATTATCCTATATATTGCGTAAGTTAGAGACTAACACCTCCTCTATACACCTATATATTTCTGTGCAGGAAGTCAATATCGGGGGGCTAACTCCGACTTCGTGTAATCCTGGTGCCCCCAGTCTTACGCACGGACCCTTTAGTTTTACGTGATTACATAATCACCGCGTTTTACGGTATAAGTAGCCGGGAAGTTTTCAGGACCTTAGATCTTACCGTACGCTGCACTTGCCTGTATCTTGTTCTGCTCTGGACAATACACCGTGGTCCTGTCAACTTGTGTGACCGCCAGTGATCCCAATTGACGACGGGATTACACTTTTTTTTTGACACCGGCCATTTGTTATTTCTCATCCAGCACTTCGTTGTGTTTGGCCCTCCAGACCCTTGGCTCTTTCGTTCCACTGGCTCTCATTCACTCCTTCCAAAAGAAACCGACTTCTTACCTTCCTGGTCGAACCTGATCTGCATCACCACCGTTCACTCGTCAGACCACTCGCTCACATTCCCTAGGGCTCCACACTCCCTTGTCCTGTACACGCCTCACAACCTCGCGTATACGTGCCGCCGCACACCCTTGCAAGTGCTCCCCATGCAAATACGCACCACCGCACCCTCGCACGCGCACACATCCGCGTCACCGCACCGCTGCGCACCCTGCACACGTACGCGCGCCCGCGCACCCACGCACACCGCCGCACCGTCATCGAGCGCCCCCACACGTACGCGCGCATGCACACACATCCACGCCGCCGCGCACCCTTGCACACTGCACACGTACGCGCGCACACACACCCATCCACGCTGCCGCGCACCCTTGCACACTGCACACGTACGGGCGCCCCCGCATGCCCCGCACTGTAGTCGAGCACCTGCATTTGGAGAAATGTTTTATGTGAATAATTGACGATTAGAAGCCGTTATTTTGGATCCCCTTGTGTTTTTTGTTTGTTTTTTTTAGTGCCGTATCAATTTCCGTCGCTGCCGTGTGTTTTTTTGGTCGGGATACAGACTCCGCCGCCTGAAGCTCCGCATTAACAGAGGAGGTCCAGCAGGGTTGAATCTGGGGTGGTGGGTTGGTTTTTGTGTGGGGAGGGGTGTAATCCTGGTGCCCCCAGTCTTACGCACGGACCCTTTAGTTTTACGTGATTACATAATCACCGCGTTTTACGGTATAAGTAGCCGGGAAGTTTTCAGGACCTTAGATCTTACCATACGCTGCACTTGCCTGTATCTTGTTCTGCTCTGGACAATACACCGTGGTCCTGTCAACTTGTGTGACCGCCAGTGATCCCAATTGACGACGGGATTACACTTCATCGGGCTTTCTTGGCTTCGACCCCGCCCTCCCGCGACAGCTCTGTTAGCGGCCTACCTCGGACTGTATCAGCTGGGATGCGTAAAATACGGAGAATGGCGGCCCTGAAACGATGTAACTGTACGTTCCTCTCGGTCCCATGCAGTGATTTTTTTGTCCTGAGCTCATCCGATCTGCAGCGGTCCCAACTCACGCTTTGGTTGTCCATCGCCAGCACTCCCCCTCTGTGGCCGTCTCACAGTGTAACATGGTTATCAGCCCTACCGAAACTCTGGTAAGCTTCCGTTCATGATAAAGATTTTGAGACTGCATTCTGCCATCTTGTTTAGATCACACATAAGTACTAACAAACAGACCTTTACATCCAGCCATGTTCTTGAAGTTAACGAGTTGAACTAAGCCGCGTTTCACCATTGTCCAAACCAAATATTTTCACTCTTTTTGTTGACTTTCTCTGATTGCATCATTTTTTGTTCTATTTCTTTTGGGTTTGGTTCCAATTACTTGCCACTTGCTCTGCTGCCGACTGCTCTCAGACCATCAACCTTATCGTGCTTAAAGCATAAAATGTACTATATGTAATTTGTGAATGATTCAATGCAACTTGACACAGTCTGATAAGGAGACATCTGAATAAATAGAAAATTGGGACACATAATTGTTCATATGTAAGTTAAGTGCCAAGTAGTCACAAACGCCTGGTGTGAGGTATCAACCTCATCTCATCATATTCTCTTAATCTTTTGTGGATTATTTAATATTTCTTTCGAATTTATTGTATTTTTATTATATTTTTATTGTGAAATATAAGGCCTTATTCCTTTTAACCTCACAAAATAATAACATATATGAGCTCATATAATGCTATTATATCTTATTTATTTTATTATAATTTTTAACTAATTATTTATATTTTATTTACTTAGTTATTGCTTTTCGGCACTTGTCTGTGCATTTTTGGAGTCACGTGACCTATTAGATATGACTCCGGGATATCACACAAGTCACGAATGTGACTGTAACGACTTACTCAAGTCATAATTTAATTCCGCCGACTCATCACATGCTTCTGTTCCGGGACCGCGGCCTTGAACCTTCATGTTCAAGCCAAAGGTTGGAACCCTTGTCTCAGAGAGGGGCATCACATGGTAAATAAAGGGTAAAATATAAGTAGAATATGAGGTCATTATGACCTAAATAATGACCTCATAAAATAAATAAATGGTTAAATATTTAGTTATCAAAATGTATATAAGGAGGGCCAAGTTTCCAATAAAATCAATCTATCACACACATATTTTACTTCACAGCTCAGAAGCCTATCTAATCATCCTAAGGACAATAATAACCTTAGTCTGATGCACTAACTGCAAGTACCTACACTTGCAGAATCTTGAATCTTTGTCCGCAACTCTTGACCTTAGCTAATCATTTAAGTTCCCCCAGCCTCACAGCTACCCTTAGGCTTACTAAATACACAGTAAACCTAAAATAAGTATCCTTACTGAAATCCCTTCCAACCCTAGATTATTCAACGCCCAGCCCTAAGTTTATTGAATTAGTCAAATACAAGCACTCAGATAATCCAATACAAATTATTGTATTTACTAATAAATTATTTAACACCTTGTTAAATAACTATTAATAGTTACAAATAATAATACAAGAATACGAAGCTTTATATCAAGTCTCTGCTAAGTTACTATGCATATATTCAGCTTCTAGCCTCTATTCTCAAAGAATAGTTGTTTTATTTGCTAAAAGAGTCATATATTGTTCTATTGAACCTTTAAATAATCAAAATAAGCATTGATTTGAGTTGTTTAAGCTTCATAGCGCAGCTCATTAATCTATCAGTATTTAAATTACTGGACCTTTGCTTATTTTATTGTTGAAGCTCTGTGACACTATAGCATATATTGAGCTATCTAAGAGAATCCCCTGAATACATTACACCTGGACCTTTCCTAATGCTTTGGTTACCTGAGCTCCTTCAAGGTTTTTCCTCACTGAAATCTACATACATAATCGTTCTGATGTACAACATAGTGATTATTTTATGAAGATAGGTTTGATGTGGCAAGGGTGCATGAAGAAACCGCATTGCTTGCCATTATCCTGACTAGACTCTCATTGAGTTGGGTTTCTTCTTATTACAAATTTCGATACAATTAAACAGGAAGCATGGAAATCTCACCGGATAAATGCATGCTATAATTAGCAGTGTGAATGAACCTCAATAGTGAGTATAAATATCACCCACTATGTCCCTCACAAAATATATTTTTGTGTACAGTTTTAACAGTGGAAAAGTGATTTAAACAAAGGCTACAACAATGATTTCTAGACTTTCACATCAGAAATTTGGAGATCTATGACCATTGTAGATGGTTCAGGTATGTAGATTACCTAGAATCCTCTGTAAAACAATGAATTATGGTTAGTCTATGCCACTGATATGCACTTTGTAGGATTAAAATAAACTTGAAGAGAACCAACTTGGATGTGAGCTGCCTTTGATTTACTTATGTGGCAAATCTGTTGCATCATTTGGTTTCCAGGATGAACAGTGAACGATTGAGATGAACCCTGGCACCCCTTCTTTTTAGCAGACAATGGATATAGATTTACAAGTATCAGATAAACCCGGTGTACAACCTGCATACTAAGTAATGGCCAGTCCCAGCCTACCAATGGAGAGGGACATTTGTAGACAAGGGTGAAGAACTGACCCTATGAAAGTGAAAACAGCATAGGAAGCATGATGGCATAATGGAGAGTGACCATGGGGAAATCAACCTGAGCTGCAGGTCAATACGAGAGCGCTAGTCAATGACAGCCTACACACAAGAGCATGCACAGGAATATCCTCGATGACTTTTGTTATTATTCCTTTCTTCTTCATAAGCCATTTTAAGTGTGACATATTCCTCTTCAATCCTCTCCTTCTTTTCCCTTTCATTCCCAGCTATCTACTGGAATAATTCATCATTATCCAACAATATCTCACAATATGTACCTCTTCAAGTCTCTTCTGATCCTTCCTTTCATTCTCAGCACCCCCATTCTGAGATGCTCCACATGCTCCACAATGTCCAGGAGCGGGGGGATCTGCTCCAGGAGCCATCCAGGACAAATACCATTTTACTGATGCTAATGAGCTTTGATAAAGTGAATGGCTCTCTAATACTCCTCAGATCCAATGAGTTGAGTATGTCAAACTCCAGCAATGGCTCAAAGAAGGAATAGTACTGTCAGAACAAAATTGGAGCTTGTCTGAGACATCCTGGGAAGAGGACAAGATGGAAACTTCGATGGATATATTGGTCAAAGAATGAGGTGGAGACTTTCTGCTCATTTTCATGGATCCTATGTTAGGGTTGGAAGCAATTTCCCAAAAAAGTAACTAAGAGGGAAATTAGGGGTAGGATGAACAGTGGTGGGAGGGTTAGATGCGTGATGTTCCTTGTTCTTCTCCTTCTCAAGTCATTCCACAAGGCCATAGGACCTTCTAGGAGTTTCCTGGGGGCTTTCCCTTTGTTCAATGAGATTGCATAAAAGAAATTCATACTTTGGATAGGCACCATCTTGTTAAACTCAACATGCTCTACTGGAATATTGTCAGATCCTTGTTTATCACAAGGCAGCCGGAGCATCTATAATTGGAACCTTAGTCACCTTCTGAGTATCTGTGAAGGTGCCACTCTCCCTGTAAAACAGGAATTTTCCATTGTTGCTACTCATGATGTAGTGGTGTAGATAAATGACGAACTGGGAGCTGAAATGAAGGGGATACACTAACATTATCTTAGTGCCTGATCAGTCTTAAATAGTGCAGTCTTAAATAGTGGATAAATATTCAAACATGAGATTGGGTCTTACTATGGACAAAGTCCAAGTTTTTGACATGAAAGGAGGTAAATGTGAGGTGGTGCCTTGGGGAGAATGACACATTAGTATTCAAGATAGCCCTTGGGTTTTGGGAAGCAAGTAGTAAAGACACCCAGCTACTCTATTTTTGTTCAAAACCTTGATGGTGTGTTAGGGAAACTGATTGAAAACCATGTATTTCTGTTAGGAGCCACCTTTTCAGAACCCCATCTGTAGTATTCACCTTACCAGCAATCTACCATTCAATGCCTCTGAGGCCATTTTCAGGGACAATGGTGTCACAACAACACATTTGTTGAGTGATTTCCTTTTAGAGTCACACATCACCATTTTCCTCATGATGGCCTTTTCCTATTCCTTGTACCATTTACTTGTGGTATTCACTTTCTTTTGAATTCCTATTGTTTTGTTTAATCTGTACATTCATCATTTTGATCTGTTACCTGTTTGCCACGTTTCACTCTTCCAACTATGCTTGTAATTCCATTTTGAAACTCCATATGTCCTATACCATTTTGTGGGACTAGGTAGTATAAACTCCTTTACCTATACTCTACTATTCCTCAGTTTGAATTTTGACTTTGGTCACACTGTTCTAGTCTTCACACAAGCTTAACACAAGTACTCAGTCCTTTGGCCATTTAATGCACCTTCAACCTTAGGATTGGGCCCTGTAAGGGAGTGAGACTCCCTACACTGTGATTTGGAAATAATTAGTTCTATTGATAGTCCACATCCCATTGTAGTCCACATCCTATTGTAGTCCACATCTCATTGTTGCTTACATCCCATTGTTCTCCACTAGTATATATTATGTACATGTGGATTTCAATACAGTAGTCGTTTATTCCCCATCACTCATTCTAGTGTCTGTCTGCACCTGCATCAGATACTAGTCTTACAGCCCTCTAGTTACTAGCTAAGTGTTGATTGACTGATAGTTTTGATATGTATGTACTTCTTGTTTGCTTGAAATACCAGAGCAACCAGGCAATTTGGGTGGAAGTCAAGCCCCACTTGTTTTAGAACTGGAGCCCTGGTTAAGTACATATGTACAGACCTCCCAGTCTTCAACCTAGTATGCTCTGCATCCCAACCCCTTCCCAATTTCTACATAATCCCGTCCTTGAGAGAATTGAATGAAAACCGGGATTTTCTATGCAAAAAAAACCCTATGCCAAGACAAGGTTTTTCTTAAAGTTTTGTCAAAGGAAAAACTTTCAAGAAATGTCGAATCTAACTGTGTTTGAAATCATTGAAAAAGTTATATATTTCGACAAAGGTTTCCTTGGTCACAAACACTATGGAAATGTGTTTGTGAAATATTGACAGTTTTCCCTGTATTTTCCTTGAAGGTCTTTCAAGGTGAAAAACCCTGCACCAATTTTTACAGATACAGCATAACAATCATCCCCAGTTGTCACAAATGATTTGTGACAAATCGTGCAAATCAGTGTGAATGAGCGACCAATCGTCACTCATCACGCGTACAGCTCCCGTGACATTGTTTCACGCTCACACCGTTCTATCTCAGATATATAAATCATAGATCTAGCACGCTATTTACCGGTCCGTTATACACCCATTATAACAGACTGAGTTTATTCGTGTGGTCACGGTTCTGCCAGTGTGGCGGGAATAGTGAGAAGGTCCATGCTCTTGTAGGATTTCGAACGAAAGGTTGCGAATTAGTGTAATCAATGTTTTGGCGATTAGATACGATCCTTTCCAGTGCTATGCAGTTCAGTTTTCGTTCACGGAGCCCCATTAATTGCCTGGGTAGCTGTGTCACTGAACATCCTTTTTGTAATAATTTCAAATAATAACACGTACTCTTCAGCCTTGTCCTGATCCACGCACGGTTTTCAGGAGGACTTGACATGCTACAATCGTTGTCGGAGAAGAGCCCGTATCTACTTTGACCATCATGCCTGATTGTAATTCACCCGTAAGAGCTTTTAACCCAGTGATATGTGGGGGCGAATGAAAACTTTCTGTATGATTCCAATGTGGGAATATGTTGATCAAAACGGTTGAGTGCCCATGTGATTTCAAATGCAGCTCATAGTATATACGAGGTTCTCGATTGGGATGACTCCTTTTATGTTTGACAGTGTATTCAATAATGATAATTCCTCAATGTTTCTTCCAACGTATATATTACCAATTATATAACTGTACTCTACGAAGAATTGTGTCGCTCTCGGCACTGGAGTAAAAATGTCTACCCAGTCTTCCAGTTTGAAACTCAGGAATGACAAAAATTTCAAACCGTTGCAAAGCGCTTGTCTAATTTCATAGTAATATACATTCACAGAACATGGGGACAAGAATAATGAATTATGAGCTAGTACGCCGAGATCTAAGCACTCCGGATACCAAGGAGCATCTGGACACACGCTTCTGTGACGTCCTTCCAGGGTGCTTTGGAAGGATCCTTTGATTCGGCCATCAAGACGGCATCGTGTCGATTCTCACACATGATGTCAATACGATCGCCCGCCCAGTACCACGGCGGATGTCTCCTTGATAGGCCATAGACGAAGAGGGATCATGAGACCAGCAAATTCGCGATAATATCGCCTGTGTGACATACATCTCGTCCAGGCCGGCTTCCGCAGTTATGCGACTTTCGCGGATATACTCTTTCTTAGACATATTACGAATGACTCGTACCAGAGGCGACTTTTCATCAAACAATCTCTTGAAAAATGCGCCAATCATGTGACCCTGTTACCATTGCCGCTGGAGGAAATATACCATTGCCTTCGTCCCAGTCTTCAAACTCACGAATCCACGAATACAGACCTTCTGCTTCCGAAACTTCGGCAAGCTCTTCCTCAGTAAGAGTCATCATTCAAAACATAATTTCCAACAAAAATAATACGATGGTGGGCCGCAAGAGGAAAGAAGACAGTTTCCATTGCCTCTGGTAGAGCATCCCACATCACCCAGCAGGTTATTGCAAAGGAGACGGCGTCTTCGGACTTGGAGGGCATTAAAGATGGAGAGTTGAATATCATATGGGAGCTGTTCAATTTTAGTTTTTGGGTATTTGGACTACATATTCTGTTAGGAATGTGATTATTTTTGAGAGAGTGTAAACATACTGCCATCCCTAGGCCGAACAATAGACCAATTCCTTTCGATATTTTCCATTAAAACATCACACGTTACAGGCCAGCATAGTAGTACTATTATGTTAGGTTGTTCGTTCCAAAAGAATTCGCCTAATTTTAACCCGGAACGGTTTGAGCGGGATGAGTCGTTGTGCATCTATATCGGCCTCTTAAAGGTGACGTTAGCGATGGCAACTAGAGTAACAATTATTGAAATTATCTACACACATATGCCAATACTGTCCAATTTGGAAAGAGAAGAATGTTGTTTCAGAAGAGGCGTCAGGTGACCGCAGTTGATAATTTGTTTAAGCGGGGTTTTAAAAAAGGTTGGACGAAGGCGACGCGTCACACATATCAGTCTGCAGCTCGACACCGCGTCCAGAAAGAATTATACAATATTGTTTCACCCTGATGTCAGTAGGTAGAAAGAACCAATTTGCGACCTAACTTCTGATTGATGTAAATGTATCAAGGAGTGTTCCATGTGGGACCTCTTGTGTGTGGCTGACGTTTGTTGAAAAGTAGGCGTTGTGTAAGAACACATCTCCCACCAGCCATGCAGTTCTATTGAGCCGAGCATCTGCGGGGTAATTGAAACTAAAGGAGAGGTAATCATTCAACAGGTAATCAAATTTACTGTAATGTACTCATGTCCGGCCGGATGCCGTTTGTGCATGTTCTGCAGGGTATAGTCAAATTACGACATCCAGTTGTGTATATTGTAATTTAATCCGGATTGATCAGGAATAGTTTTTTTTTTTTACTAAGGGCTCCACTATTTTACCGCCAATCCATACTGCCCTAGGATATACAAGCACGGGTACGATATTACTCGTGGTGTTTCCAAAAAAAGGTGCCCAATTGTTATATTTATTTTGCTTGTGACATGATCAAGCCGCACAACAAGTGATCACTCCACTTCATCTGATGACTTTAACCTCATGCTTCAATTCCCAATCTGTTGTACAAAGGATTGTCCCCACTCTCATTGTGCGACACACAAGGCTAGGTCGAGCTCTCCTGACGTCTGGTACTCGATTATTCCTTCCCCAGACGCTAGGAGATCCCAATTTGGAAGCGTCTGCGTCAGGATCGGGCTGGTAGGAAAGTGTCATAGGCGGATGTAAGACGGTGCTGGCAGGTAAAATATTGTGAACATACCTTACGATGGGCAAATGAGCGAAGAAACCGCATTCAGCTGGTTGATGTGATAGGTGAGAAGCATGCTGTCATCTAAGAAGGTTTTCAAGCAGCAAATACTCCAAAATAGGGGTGTTAGAGTATGATATTACAGCTTTTACATAGTCTATGATGTTCCCTATATTTTTCT
>WHVD01000368.1:0-28080 GCA_015178975.1 Hysterangium stoloniferum
ACCGCACCAAATTCTGGAGCCAAACAATAGATGAGGACATCCGGCACATCCTCATCACGTAACTCGACTCCAATCGCTCGAAGCTGCGAAGCCAGAGTCAAAATGCCATGGACATATTCCATCACTGGATTTTTGACATCATGCTGGTACATATAGAGCTGGCGTTTCAATGAAATCTGATTGGCCCGATTATTTGCCTGATAGATTTTTGCAAGCGCTTGCCATGCCTCTGGTCCAGTGGTGCAATCCCAATATACGATTGTTGGCTTGACGTGATTGTCAATCCAATTGCCGTGTAACCATCCTCCGAATGCTTTGCCCAATCCAAATACTCCTTGCTATTCTCATCCTTAGGTGCCTTTGTTCCACCATTAACAACACTCCATGATCCAGCACGCCGCAAAAACCATTGACAGTGAAAACTTCCATTTCGTGGTAGTTATCACCTGAGAGTTTTGGGATACTCGCAAGTAAGGCATTGATATTAGACATAAGATGATGAGATAGTATTAGTGTGACTTTTAAAGCAACGGGGCGGGGCCCATAACCTGTTCGATGACAGCGTAAGGAAAATGGACAAGGTTTATGTACGATGACTAAGCTACTGTAAAGTACGAAATAGCCGAGCATAAAACGCATCAATGGCTTGCAATACAACGTAATCTAACAAAAATAGCCATGCTATTTGTCTCAGAGTTTGATGTTGTTCATGATACTTGAATTCCAACAATATTCAGTAGAAGATGCGGTTGGTATGTATCTATAAAATTGTCAATAGCACAATTTTATTACCTAATGACAACAGCAGGAGAGCGCTAAGATAATCCAGTGTAAGGGGCTGGTGTACGGCTCTCGATCAGAGCAGTTGATGGCACCTTATAGAGCTCGTATCGCCAAGGATTTATGACTCTCTTCCAAAACAAATGTGTGGGTATACATTAGATACGCAGCAGTGGAAATAGGTATCCAGGTTCCCCAGTACTGTGTGTTAGGTAGACACAAGATATTAGATTTCCAAAATAAGTATGCAGGACCCCTGGACAAGACAACAAGGTGGCATGGATTACAAAACTGACAGCAGTGCCAGAATGCATCAGGAAAACTGAAGTTCACTTAAACCGACTTAATGTCTCCTTGTCATGCTTATCGCCCATTAAGTGAAATAAGCATGAAATTAGGCAGAAGACCCCACTTATTTCCCACTTATTTCTTTCTTAGACTGACTTAAAATTGTTTGTTAAAGAAGTAGTCGTACAAAATGGGCCAGCTTATATTCTTCGACACGCACTTAAGGCCACAGACCGTTGGATGAAACTTATTTGATGTGTTGGGCCTGTATTGCACTTCCCATATTATATAAAATGGGGGTTTGGCTTTTTAATAGTAGAGAAAACCAGCCATCCTTGTACTGTAAAATTGCCTGGTTCATTGATGCGAGCCCTTAAAATTCCTTAAAATTTGCCTTAAAATTAAGCTTGGTTAACTTAATTAGGCCTTGTAGGTCACTTAATGTGCATGCAAATCATCCCATTTTGAGGATGCCAATAACAACGGAAACGCACTCGATGGTTGTATCATACAATGATCAGCGACGAGGATCGTCATGGTATGTTCAAAACAGAAGCCTCACGGGCACTCATTCATCATATGCTTTAGAGCTAAAGCTGTCAACCCAGGCATGGAATATCGGTGAGCAATCGATAGTGCTGAGGCAGGCAGTGGCTGAGGTGTGAGGTGCGGATGAGGATCGGGAATGTGTGGCTGACGAGTTTGACGAGGGGAGAGAGTATGCATACGATGTGGGAGCGCGGCTGGATGAGGCAGAGGAGTGGCGACTTGGACGAGGCGAGGACTTCGAGGAGGGGTTGTAATACGGTTGGTATTAGGCGTTGTGGTAGTCAGACGGTAAGCTGCACGGGTGCTAGATGATGGAACAGGGCCAACCCCGGATGGGAGTAGCGACGTGGTCGTAGTTGGTCCTCTCCCAGATGGTGACCTCATAGGTCTCTTCCCTTCAGCAATCGCATGCTGAGTATGCTGTTCTACATTAGAGCTTCCCCCAGATAGTACATGATGAGTATATCATATTAGTTGCAAATACTCTATTATACCTTTTTGAATGGTGTTTATTGCTATTGTTTGACTGTGATGATGGTGATGAAGTGGGACTTGGTGATATTAGAAATTATTTAAAGCGGAGATTACTTACCATGTAGCGGAGCTCCAACTTCGCCTGAAGAGACCATCTAACCCAGATCCTAACATACCATACATGTCGTCCCATACCTATTTCATTCTTTGGCCGTGCCATTGGCTGAATCTTCACATTCATTCCCAATGTCCACATCATGTAATGCAGATTCTATCAGTCTATCTTGGGGTAGGTACCCCTCCATCTACTTTTTGCATCCTATGCCCATCGAGTAATCGTCCGCTAAAATTCATTAATCGGAGCTGCTGCTCTTCAAACCCAATCCTGGACACACGCCCCTTGACAGTCTTCGACAGTCCACATCAGTTCATTACTGCTACAATTAGCACCGCTATAACATGGAATAGACGAGGATCAATGGATAAAAGTTACGGTCTTCGACTGTTCGCTTGAATTCATTACTGCTACCATTAGCACTGAGCCAATGCACCACCAAATCCATGCTGGACACACTTGTCCCTTGACGGTCGTCGGCTGTCCGCTTCAATTCATTACTACTACGATTAGCACTGAGCCACTGCTCCACTGACCTCACACTGTACACTCTTGTCCCTTGACAGTCTTCGACTGTCTGTTTAAATTCATTACTCATATGATTAGCACTGAGCTGCTGCTCCTCATCACCTCAATGAACTCCCAGTGCCGTGTACTAAAACCTATCCATTGCTATGTTTATCTAATAGTGTGCTTCTTATTTATTATAGATTGGCATGGGGTTTCCTCAACCTATGGTTCACCTTCAATGTGAACTTTACCACTGGAGGTGAGGAGTCGTTGTGTTAATATATTCCCTACTCACGTAGTTCTTCGCAACTCACCAAATGGCTCAAAAAAGGTGAGTATCTTTTGAGTTGACTGTTCATTCCTTTCACTTATTGTTCAAAACTACAGGGGAACCAACTAACAAGGAACAAAAATGAACTGAGTATCGTTTGAGTCAACCCTTCATTCCTTTCGCTTATTATTCAAAACTACAGGAGCAGTCCAAAAACCAATGATCATGAATGAAGGTTAAGCATCCTTTGTCTTTACCATCCGTTCCTTTCTTTATAATACATCTTCTCAGACATGACAGGTGCGTATCAAACAAGAGAGGGTGCAACGGCTAAGTGGCATATGTTGTCAATCCTGGTCTCGCGTTATGCCGACCGCCTGTTCAGATCGTGGGTTAAAATCCCACAAAGCCACCAGGGAGTTTTAGTGGGTTTGCATGTGGCGTGGAGCCCCACAGTACCCACATTGGGTCTGCATCAATGCATTTCTTCCTGGGAGGGTTGTATACTGCATCAGCGCAATGTGTTGTTAGTCGCATTTGATTGTTGGCTACCTCCAAAAAATAAAAGAAAATTCACAGGCCACAGCTTCTACGGCACCTATTACCACCGTTTCCTCCCCGACCTCCCCGCCTCCTGCCCCTGTGGCACCGCGGACACCCAGTCCCGCCTCCACATCCTCTCTGAGTGCCCCCTCTATGAGGAGCACTGACACACCCTCCTCTCTGCCTCCCAAGACCTGTCACCCGCCATCATCCTCGGCACCCACAAAGGCCTTGAAGCCCTGGCCGAATTTATTGCCGCCTCCAACGCCTTCCGTAAGACATCAGCACCGCTTTTCTCCCTCGCACCTTCGTCAGTTCTCCCCACCCCAGGCTCTTTCTGTATCCTCCCTGCCTTCCCCCATCCTTCTGTCGACCCTCCTGCCCCCCCCCAACCCGCTACTTCTATACCTTTCTCCTCTCTACCTACCTTTAGGGCTCCTTTTCCTCTGGTGAATTATCCGGCGATGAACGACTTAATAGACCGTTCGTATCTGAAAGCTGGATCGGGAGATGACTTGGACGAGATGTAGCCAAAGACCGGCCTTGCCAATGGACTTTTTAATTTGGACAATTGTAACCTCTGCTTAGTTTACCAGCAGATATCTGTGGATGGCGGAGAACGTTTAAAAGCATTGTGCCAAACTTGAGTACGGACGCCAGGTCTAGTTGAAATTGGAAAAAACCATGCCCGAAACTGAGAACTGTGTCATAACAGACAGATATCTGATCCATGTGGGGTGTGAAATATTCAGACGGTACTAATATTTATTATGGATTGTCGATGACAAACGATCTTTGAACAAAAGAGGCATTTTTATCTTATACTACAATTAGCAAACAATAGTCAACGAAGCAAGCGGACGAAATCGGCCCGGTGTAGTAGCTGGTCAGGTTAAAAAGCCATTGTCAACTTTGGAGTTTGAAGTTGGAAAGGACTCGACCCATCATCTGGCGTTGTAACGGTTTGGTGATGATTTGACCGCCGGTTGGGACATTCTCCATCCACTGCATGGATAATCCCGGTCGCGGTGCGCCATTGTTATTTGAAGGACGTATGTTGGGAGTCTCCCCAACTCTTTCCACTGGATTTAACATGCCACTGTATTCATCGTCGTGGGTAAACCTTGTTTAACCCTCCTTGCATTCAGATCGTCACACTACACCCAGTTCACTCCATGACAAACCTAAAGAATCCAAGTGCCAATACAATGGGTATCCTGTGACGATAGTGGAACAGTGCCGGGAGCTGCAGACAGCCCATCATACCTTAAAGTAGGAAAGTTAAAATGCTATGCTAGTAACACATAATAATACCACCGGTGTGCTAATCAGTGAACTTGTCCCGTCCTTGCTCAGGTCCATGACCAAGGTGACCTGTTTACCACTGTAACTTTTGGACGAGTGATTGTAGTGTTTCATCTAGAGTTCGTGATCTCAGTCGCGTGTTACAAAGTTGTAAATTGCAGGATCTGTTATATTGAGAACCGCCTGGAGTCATTCGCCAGTGTCATCCTGTTCATCGTCGCGGAGTTCACTGAAAGTTGTGTGTTTTTGCAGTGCTTCGGTGGTACGCTTTGGACAGTGTTTGGGAACTTTAGGGAGATATACATTCAAGAAATCCTCTACTCTGATGGGACCGACTACTCGCCCAGATATTTCGTGGGACATCGCGGTAATCCTGTCATCAGGTTGCGAGCCCAATGCTGTGACACCACCATAGGATACGGCAACGAACATGAATTGATGGCTGCTAGGCTCAGACTCCACTTTTACTTACCTAGGACTCTTCTTTTTACCATCCAAGGCTTTGTTTTTGGCTGCAAGCATGGGGAGCTGTTGCTCAAAGGAAGGAACAAGTTAAACCTCAACCCGAAACTTTTGTCACCACATGGCTTGACATGAATCTCAAACGAGCCATTTGATGCAGAGAAGAGGAAAGACATGCTTGACATGTGCATTAAAGTTGTAGAGCTTTTTTGGCTAGGCATGGAGGTGGCAGGAGGGGCACTACCAGTTTCACTGGCAGGTCTCGGTCTCTTGGGAAAAGTTAAAGAAGTGCTAGGTGTCCTCAAGGTCTGTCATTGTGCTGTACATGCAGGCCCCATATTAAGTAAGTAGCAGAAACACTATAGAAAATGGTAGAAAATGGACAGGAATAGCAAGATTTACTGAAGACCATCGACGACCACCAAAAGGAGTTCAATGATCAGTTAAAACGACTGGAAGTTGAGGATATGGTACCTGATCACGAATCGCCTCTTCTCGGACCTGTCAAACATTATTCTAAGTAAGCAGAGATGTTTGTTAAGTCATCCTAGTGATTGATCTGCTCATAGAATGCTCGAAAGGTAGGTGGTGAAGATTATGGAGGACTATTTTTTGCTGTCCGAAGATGCTCCCCTGAGAGCCCACTGGGAGGTAGTCAAGAATTTTGTGAAAGGAGCTATGAACGTAGACTCCGAGAAAAGCAAATTAGAAGACTACCAGAAAGAGCTTGTGGCTGCAATGGACCAATTCCAGGTGAGTGTGAGCATTCTCCACAAGACTGTCTGACTTCTCCTCTCAAAGTTCTCACTTGGGATGTTTCTCGGCTTCACGGTGAATGCCATTAAAGGAGGAGAAGTGAAGTCAGTGGCTGCTGGGTATGGAAGTACTGGGCGAGGGTGTGGAGGCTATTCGGGATACACTCACTCGCAGCTCAGAGCCAAAAGATGGAACCAGGAGCTTTGATATCACCACTTTTGGATGACAGTATAAAACTTGCTTCAAAAGGAACCCGTCTGGATGAGAGTGGGGCATGTGCATCCATCAATGGAGTATGGTGAGGATGTCATCTGGACATACATTGACATGGAAATTGGAGTTGGGGTGTGGTGGGGGATTCCTTTGAGGGGGAAGATATGATCATGGGGAAGCAGGAGGTCACCATCAGCAGTTTGTGATTACAGGACATATCTAATTCCTGGAGTATTTCCTGAGAAATATGAACTTAAGAAGGAATGTGTACATCTTTCTTACCCCAAAGCAGTCTTGCCATCCAGCTTTCCTTGTTAGGCGACAGCAAAACAGAATGGGGTTATGTATAGGACAGAGATTTCTGCCTTGCTGGTCTAGCAAAATCACATTTCTGGATATGTTAACCTTTCAAGTAAACAACTTTCCCTGCAGATCCACATAAATGTATTGTTGTTTGATCCTTGCCCCATCCTAGACCCACTCGGAGGAGTGATGAGGGAACTGTCTGTAGATATGCCAGAATTTGTTCTGTAAGTCTTTCAGTCTTCCTGTAACATCAATAAACCAGCTTTTGATCTGGTTGGATTCCAGAAGAAGCCCCCCCCCCCATTCAAACAAATATATCACACCTATCTCCATCTGCAGCAAATTTGCTCCATTCATAAACACTTGGGGCTGGTTCAGGTGTAGTATTTCAATATTTCTCAAATAAGATTGAATTGTTTGGGACACTTGAGAAGATCTGTGTGGGATGTTAGTGGCATGTTGAACGGGCATTGGTCGAGGCTGTGATTTATATTATACCCATAAGATAAATAAAGAAAACAGGTGACTGATTGGGTGCAGATTTGGAACAGGTCTTGTCTTCCACAAATGTTGTTGAACAAATACCTGCCAGGAGCCACAACTTGCTGAGCTAAAGGTGAGTGTCTGTTGCCCAGGGATGTGAGATGGGCATCAATGCAGGGCCTCTGTCCCTGTACTAGTGCCCAATTTCTAAATATACATCTACCCACTGGTTTAACATGGTGACATCATATGGCCCCAGCACTCCCCCACTTAGCTTACAGGGAGTGATTCTTACTGCTTTCCTAATGAAAAGTAGGAAGAATTTGCAGGTAGATCCTCTTCAGGAAATCCGTCACACACTCCAAAATCAGTTCACTGCCAAGACCTCTCATCTCAGTCTTTTGAAGTCTCCAATATTGTATATTATATTATATTATATACATATATGTATTATTTCCACACATGCACACAAAAGATCCATTTTTTTCCCCACAAATTAGGGTTTATCCAAAAACCCCTTCTGCCAAATTATATGTCTACCCCCCCTTGTATGTATTTATGTATGAAATTATCTTTTGTTAGGGAAGGTGGATGGGCCCACTGTGGGTTTAATCTCTCTCATACATTACAAACTAAAGAATCTTTCCGGACATGAGTAGACAATAAAAGAAATTAGTAGTTTGAAACACTAATACTTTTAAAAAATAGATACCTTTAGATAGTCCATTCCATGTGTTATGACCGGAATTCCCGCCAGACTCCCAGGCACTAACTTGTATGCACCTGCACCCTATACGCACCAATTGTCAGTTTACTGGAATTCCTGCCGGACTCCGTATGTCAGACTTGTCCACATTCAACTTTGTTATGTCATGTATCAGTCACTGGAATACCCACCGGACTCCATCCCTGTCTATGTCCGACCTTGTCCCACATGTCAGTCACTGGACCCCGCTCGGAAAACCAATCATCCCTCTAAGTGAGCCCCCATTCCCATTTTAGTCAAATGACCTGTCACGATTTGGACTCTGCTCTGTTCCATCCCATTCCTAGCACCAAATTTGGTGTTTACTATTTTCATTTTATGTTTTGCTAGTTTCGTTTCATTATTACTGGATTTGGTATGTTATTCATTCCACGGTTGTTACAACCGGACAATCCGCCAGACTCCGGGCACTAACCTGTACGCCATCACGCCCTACACGCACCAAATGTCTGTTTATAGGATTTCCCGCCCAGAATCCGTATGTCAAGACTTGTTATGTTTGACCTCATTACAACACATATCAGTCACCAGACTTCCCCCAGACTCCATCTCTGTCTATGTCCGTCTTTGTCCCACGCATCAGTCACCGGACCCCGCTCAGAATCCTGTCACCCCTCTAATCGAGCCCCATTCCCATTTTAGTCAAATGACCTGTCACGATTTGAACTCCGCTCCCGCTCCATTTCCCGTTTTGGGTTATGCTTTCTCACGATTCGGACTCCGCTCCATTCCGTCCCGTTCCTAACACCAAACTTGGTGTTTATTATTCCCATTTTATGTTTTGTTAGTTTCATTTCATCATTACTGGATTTGGTATGTCATTCACTCCACGGTCTATATAAACTGGCAGATGTTGTACATACAATCCAGTCAGAAAATTAGCTTAGATTCCCCCCAGTAATCTAATAACATTTTCCGCTCTAAAACCCTACTTGATTCACACCGCTCGCACTAGTCGGAGCCCACGGGCTCTGGCGCATCTATCTCTCTCAACTATCTCGACTCACAACCCATGACCTCTGACCTCTGACCTACGACTCACGAACCCCACCCGGACTCCCAGGATTCCTGTCTGCCTGTTTAAAATTGGACAACACGATCTAGCGAGGGCGCAGCCTATCCACTGAAGCCAAGTCCTACCGGATATCCCGCAGGTTTCTCTGGAGACCCACCCTGTGTGTGTATCCTAACAGTATTTTCTGACTTACACTCGCAGATTGTTTTCATTATGCCACCAAGAAGGAATATACGTGCACAGGCATCATTACCTGGACCGTCGACTCCTCATTCCCCATTAACTCTGTATACCAGTCAGACGCTTGCGAACCAGTTGGAACCCATGGAAGAAGCCTGTATCGAAGAAGTTCCAGAAAACCAGGACGAATCCATGGCCCCCGACAAGGGCAAAGGTGTTGAAAATCCTCCGCCTATCGAACAACCGCACTCGAGGGATCCTACTTCTGAATTTTTAGCAGGTACTATAGATAAATTCATGACGCACCTGCTTGAAGAATGAAAGAAAAAGGAACAAGAACCCCCACGGTCAAAAGTCAATGCTCCGGAACCCTTCACGGGTTCCAACCCAAACAAACTCTCTACTTTCCTCATGCAATGTCACTTCAATTTCTGTGATCATCCCACTGCATTCTCCATGGACTCCTGAAAAGTCAACTATGCACTTTCATATTTGTCTGGATCTGTGTTGAAATGGTTTGAACCGGCTTTTAGTGGGATTTCTGAGGAAGAGCCGCTCTGGCTCGAAAATTGGGAGGCTTTTGTTGAGGAGCTTGAAACCAACTTCAGCCTGTTTGACCTGACAGGAGAAGCTGAGAATAGTCTCACAAATCTTCATATGAAGGACATGCAGCGCATCACGGACTCCATCGTCCAATTCAATAATCTTGCAGCTCGTTGTCAGTGGGGCGATCCCGCTCTCTGCCACCAATTCTACGCCAGTCTGCTGTCCCGCCTTAAAGACGAAGTCTCGAAAGGAGAAGATGGCAAGCCAAAACCCTGTCCCATATGCACCTCAAAGCTCAAAATGCGGATGCACGCTATTGGGAATGTCGCGTGGAAGTTGCCCGCGAGACCTCCGTGGACAAAGTAAACAAGTCCACAGCCAATAAAACCTACAACAACAACTTGTCAACCAGCAACCAGAACTCCACTCAATCCGACAAGAAGAACGATAAAAAGTCTTCAAACAACAACAACAATAAGGACAACAAGGACAATAACAAGGGTCAACAGTCCGGCAAACAAGCCGGAAAACCTGACCTCTCAGGCAAACTTGGACCCGATGGCAAATTGACCCCACAGGAAAGACAACGTCATATGGACAACAACCTCTGTCTCTTGTGTGGGAAACCCGGTCATCGAGTCCTGGAATGTCCGCTGGCAAAAGCAAACTCTTCTAAGGGTCGAACAGCCAAGGCCTCCATGGAAACCCCATCGAAGGACAAACTGGCTTCCGATTCGAAAAAGAGTAAGCAACCCCACGGACTCCGCACAGGTTGGGGGTTGCGTTGCCTCTCTACGCATTCAAGAGTTTACTCGTCTCAACGCATCCGCTCTTTCACATTCTGATTCATTGTTTGTTAAACTTATGTCTAATATGATCCCGAAATTCATTTTTCAGCTCTTATAGATTCAGGCTCGACTCATTGTTTTTTAGATACAAAATTCATGCAAAAAAATTCTTTGTCAACTTATTCGATAAATCCCCTCAGTCTCCGCCTCTTTGATGGCACAAGTAATTCGGTTGTTACCCAAGCTTGTGATTTACCCATCAGTTTCCCTTGTGGAACATCTCAATTGGTCACTTTCTATGTGACCCAGTTAGACTCAAGTTGCTCGGTGGTCCTAGGACATAACTGGCTTACCCACTACAATCCGTTGATTGACTGGATAGCTAACAGTATAACATTCCGGACTCCCGCGGCAGCCAAGGAAACTGTTCCCTGTTAGATTTGGAAATACAATATCTATTAGAATGTCCAAGCTGTTATAAGTCCCTAGTTGGCATCAGTCCAGATGTGACTGTATAAGTCCCAAGGTAGCATCAGAAGGACTTATATAGAATATGTATATATAATCCATAATATCTCACTAGACCAATAGGTCCAGTAGCTCAGTGGTTAAGAGCACTGCTTATATAAAGCCAGAGGTCCTTGGTTCAATCCCAGGCTGGGTCAATTCTTTTCTATACCTTTAACATTCCCGGCCTCCACAGCACCCATGGCCTTCCCGGCACCTGCAGTCTCGAGGACTCCTGTGATCCCTACGGCACCAATGGCTTCCCCGGAACTCACGGCACCTCCATCCATTTCTCTGATTAATGCTGCAGCTTTTATTAGGGCTTCAAAAATGGATGGGTCCCAGGCATTCACTATCAACTTAAAAATTGATGAAGCAACTGGACGTTTTTCAACCCCAGTATCTGAATCTGAGCAAGCCGCTGACCTAGAAGGCGTCCCGGAGAAATATCATGACTTCGTGGATGTTTTTAGCAAGCGGAAAGCTGACCGGCTTCCGCCTCACAGAGAATCCGACTTAAAAATCAATCTTGAAGATGGTGCCCAGCCACCCCTAGGACATATTTACCCGCTCTCGTCCACAGAACCTTCCGCAATCCGTGATTTCCTGGATGAACATTTGTCCATAGGTTTTATCCGACCCTCAAAGTCTCCTTTTGGAGCACCTGTTCTTTTTGTCAGAAAAAAGGATGGATCCCTTTGACTTTGTGTTGATTTTAGAGGACTCAATGCTGTCACCAAAAAGGATAAATATCCACTCCCACTTATATCTGATCTGCTCGATGCTCCGCGGAATGCCTGGATTTACACAAAAAGAGATCTCAAGCATGCCTATCATTTGGTCAGGATCACTGCAGGCGACAAATGGAAAACCACTTTTAGAACCCGTTATGGGGCCTTCGAGTGGTTGGTGATCCCCTTCGGACTCACCAATGCTCCGTCTGTTTTTCAGCATTTTATCAATGACATTTTCTCTGACATGCTCGATGTATGTGGCATTGTTTACTTGGATGACATTCTTATCTACTCTGAGAATCCCACAGAACACGACAAACAAGTCCGTGAAGTTCTCCAGAGGCTCAGACAACATGGTTTATTCGCAAATGGTAAAAATTGTACTTTGACATGGACTCCATGGAATACCTAGGTTTCATGATGGGACTTGATGGACTCCAAATGGATGAAACTAAAGTGCAAGTCATCAAAGATTGGCCTGAACCCTGAAAAGTTAAAGATATACAATCCTTCCTCGGCTTTGCCAATGTTTACAGACATTTTATCCATGGATATTCCGACATCATGGTACCCCTTACCCGTCTTACGCGTAAGGGTACTCCGTGGAATTTTAATGATAAGTGTCAAAAAGCTTTCAATCTTTTAAAAATTTCTTTTTCTACAGCTCCTATTCTGTTGCATTGGAAACTGGACTTCCCGCTCATTGTTGAAACGGATGCCTCGGATTATGCACTTGGAGCCATTCTGTCTATCCAGGACTCTGACAGAGAGGTCCACCCCGTGGCTTTTCTGTCCCAGACTTTTACCAGAGCAGAGCTCAACTACGATGTTCATGATAAAGAACTTCTGGCAATATTTTCAGCTTTCAAAGCGTGGCGACACTATTTGGAAGGTTCAGGAGCTCCCATTGACATTGTAAAAACCTGGAATACTTTTCTACCACAAAACGTTTGACCCACCGGCAGGCCCACTGGTCTGAATATCTATCTGCCTTCAACATGATTATCCATTTTCGACCCAGCCATCTCGGCGGCAAACCCCACACTTTAACTAGATGATGGGACGTCTATCCTAAAGAGGGGAGCAATGACTATGCAACGGTAAATCCGCACAACCTGAAACCTATTTTCACGAATCAACAACTTACCGCATCAGTCTGCACAACTTTCCTCGTCAATCCCATGTCCGTGGAATTATATCGAGAAGTTATATCAAGATATTCTATCGGCAATTCCACTAGACCCGATTACTAAAGCTCACCTTGACCATCCCATGGAGTCAACCCCGGTGGTCTCTTGATCAACATGGTTTCATTAGACTTGACGATCGCATCTATGTACCGGACTCCGACGGCCTCCGCCTCAGGATCCTTCAATACAAACATGATCATCCACTCTCAGGACATTTCAGGTACAACTAAACTCTATTACTAATAAGAAGAGAATATACTTGGCCCGGACTCCGTGGATTCGTTAAGCACTATTGTACATCTTGCACTACTTGTCCCCACTCGAAATCTCAGCAACACAAGCCATACGGCCTTTTGAAACAACTCCCAGTACCGGAACACCCGTAGAATTCTATCTCTATGGATTTCATTGAACATCTACCGGATTCCGAAGGCTTTTCTGCTATTCTAGTCGTTGTTGACAGATTCTCAAAACAAGGTATATTCATTCCTACTTATGACACAATTACGTCCGTGCAGTTAGCGGAACTTTTCATTATCCACATATTTTCCAAGCACGGAGTTCTGTCCCACGTGACTTCCGATCGAGGATCAGAGTTCGTGTCTCACTTCTTTAGATCCCTCGGAAAATCCTTGGACATGACATTACATTTCATGTCCGGACATCACCCGGAAGGCAACAGACAAACCGAACACGTCAACCAGACATTGGAACAATACCTCCGCGTATATTGCAACTACCAACAGGACAATTGGAAATCCTTGTTACCACTTGCAGAGTTTGCTTACAACAATGCACCCTCGGCCACTACTGGCATTTCCCCATTCTTTGCAAATAAAGGATATAATCCAAATATTACAGTACATCCAGAATGAAATCTTGCCTCTGTTCCTGCTCAAGAGTTCTCCACGGACCTCCACGAGCTCCACGAGGAACTCCGGACTGGAATATTGTCCGCCCAAGAGCAATACCAACATTCAGTGGACAAACACTGGATCCTGCCACCCAACTTCAAGATTGGCGACTGTGTTTATGTCAAAGCTCAATTCTTCCGGACTACCCATCCATCAAAGAAGCTTGCTGAAAAATATTTAGGTCCATTTGAAATTATTGCACAAGTAGGTTCAGTCTCTTGGACTCTATGGCTTCCGGATAGCATGCGTGCGGTACACCCGGTATTTCATGTTTCTATGCTAGAACCTTGTACTGCTAACACTATCCCAGATCATGTGCAATCTCCACCTCCTCCTGTCATCATTGATGGAGAACCCGAGTTTGAAATCTCACAGATTTTAGATTCAAAAATTGATAAGCATTGATGCACTTGTAAACTGCTTTACTTGGTCAAGTGGGCGGGTTACGAGGGCACCGATGAAGAAACCTCATGGATTTTGGCCACAGAACTCGGTAATGCCACGGAAATTGTTACTGACTTTCATACAGCTTACCCACTCAAACCTGGACCATTATCTTCTCTCTGACCACACTCCACAGACCCCGTGTTACGTTTGGACTCATTTTCATTATTCCCTGTCGCCCTATGCCTCTCTTTGCTTTTACAGGTTCTGACGTGTCTTGTCAAGTCCTTAAGTGGACTCTCCGCAGACTTTGGCTTTGACTTTTATTCTTATGTTTTTCATGCTTTACTTTTATGTTCAAAATTATTATTAAGTTTTATTTTCTATTCTTCATCTACATTGATGGGGCTATCTTTTTTCCCCGCCTCTTGTTCCGCCTCAGCTTTTCCCACCTCATTCATCTCCTCGGGTAGCTCTGCTATCTCTGCGGGCACCTCCTCCTCATCTGAATTGGCTTCCTCGGAACTCCCATCCTCCGGCTTCTCATACACAAAGCCGGCATACTCCATCAGGAATTTGAAATTGTCCCTGCGGATTGCGCGGAGATCATTCACCATGATGACGCTGACTTTGTTGCTCTTCCAGAGCAACTCATTTTGGGCTTCAATGCCCTCGGCAATCTGTCCCAAGGCTTCCTCCAGACTGGAGTATCCATCCGACCCACCATTCTCCCGTGAACCAGACCCTGCAGCCTGCTCGTGAACGAGCGAGCACCTCGCCTTGGGGTGCATGCACTGGTAACACCCTGGGCCCCGGCCAGACTTCCAATTACACTCAGTGTTCTGGTCATTACAACTGGAACACCACGGGTCATTCCGAGCTGGTAGGCAGACTGGCACCACCTTCCTTGCTTTCTGTTGATATGGTTAGCTCCACGGTATACCCACAGACCGAGACTCACCTTGTTGGGGCTTTCTGGCTCCCCCTCAGACTCGGACTCGACTTCTGCCGCCTTGCACTGAAAATGCCAAGTCAAAAAAACGACAAGTTGAACTATGGGACTTACCTTTCCTGCAACAACTGCGGCTCTCTCCACGGCCACCTGAGATTTCTCTGCTGCCACCTGTGCAGCCTCCTCCTCATCCCTCTGCTTCTGCCTCGCAGCCTCTTCCTCCACGGCCACAGCCACCTGGTATTCCCTATTCAGGGCCTCCTCGACCTCCCGGGCTTCTCACTGTGCCTCTTCTCACTGTTGACATTGCTCGTCCCACTGCGCCAAGATTTGGGCAGCAGAGAGCGGTGCCCGGTACTGATTGCCCATGGAGGGCCTGGCGGTTGGCATAGGCTTACGCAGCGTGGGCTTTGGTCCCATGATATCGATGATGGGGGTAATAAAGAAGAAGAAATTTCTATTTTTTCAAATTTATATATAGGCTCATCGTGTTTGAACCTTACCTTCCAGATCACATGACTCTTTGACACATACGTGTAACTGACATGACTTTTGACACATGCGCATAGCCGATAAGAACCTTATCTAGGTCTAGAGCCTCTTTGGGACTTCGGCATAAAGGGAGGGTACTGTTATGACGAGACAATCCTGCTGGACTCCAGGCACTAACCTGTACGCCATCACGCCCTACAAGCACCAAATGTCTGTTTATAGGATTTCCTGCCCAGACTCTGTACATCAAGACTTGTTACGTTTGACCTCATTACGACACATATCAGTCACCGGACTTCCCCCGGACTCCATCTCTGTCTATGTTCCATCTTCATCCCACGCATCAGTCACTGGACCCCACTCAGAATCCCATCACCGCTCTAATCGAGCCCCATTCCCATTTTAGTCAAATGACCTGTCACGATTTAGCTCAGATATGTTGGATCTAATGGATCTCTCGACATGAGCTTCCATGAATATATGGACTCTGACTGGTCTGAGAGACTTCTTAATGGTTGGAAATGTCTGTTAATGAGGTAAACACCGTACATCAATTATGGTCGCACATCATTGCACTACCTTTTCCTGCCAAATTACCACAATCACAATGTCACAAGAGAAGGTTATTTAATTTGATTTAATAGACTGGTCTGACAAATGCCACAAGCACAGCACAATGATGAGAGAGCTATTTTTGAAGGAGTAACAAGTGAATAATACAGTTGAAAGGAACATCAGATTCAGTGAGTTTTTCCCTGTACACCTGAGCCAATCACGCCAAAAAATGGCAGAAGATGTAATAGTAATAGTACAAGTACAGTAGCCTAGTTGGTGGTTACCATAACCCCAGGGTTGAGATATAGGCTCTTTTCCTAACACTGAAATTTGACTGTGCAAGGAGCTTACATGTCTTTACTGCCATTATATCCTGCTCTACTAGCTGACACAATCACATTCATTCTGATTAGTGTACTCTGTGACAAAGGTTACTGATAAGTAAACACATTTGAATAGGTACGCTTCACAAGCCCAATTCACTAAGTCTGTATCGGGTGGACATCAGGTGCCATTCGCTAGAGAAAACAAAATGTATTGTGAGTGACATTGTCTCATTGGAACACTATGGAGGGTGTTTATAATTACTATAATCTCAAATAATTACTAATAAAAGTCTTATTTTTACAAAACTCTATCTTTAAATAGTGATATCTATTCTGAAACAATTATATCATCAAAAAACAACCATCAGAAATAGTTCTCCATATTAAACCCATAGTTATTTAACAAATTCCATTGTATATAATTTCCTTCCTTTTACAGATGCCTACTAATACTTTTATTAGTACTTTGTTTTTTAAAAGTTGTAATGTAGTTATTTCCATGTAAAATATGTAAAATATTATTGAAAATTCTTCATACCACAGCTGTCTTTATTAAGTAAAACCCCCTATATATTCTGGGTATGTTGAATCAAATAGAAATCTGTTCAGATTGACAGATCCATTCCGAAGTAATACATATGTATTTAGAGATACCAATGATATACATATGCATGGTGTTAGGGTACGTACACAGCATGTTTCCGGAGAAACCCACAGGAAATCCGGTAGGACTTGCCTTCAGCTTATAGGCTGCACCCTTGTGAGATTGTGTTGTCCAATTTCAGACAGGCAGATGGGAATCCCAGGGAGTCTGGGTGGGGTTCATGGGTCGGGGGGTCGTAGAGAGGTCGGGGAGTCGAGATAAATAAGAGAGATAGATGCATCGGAGCCCGTGGGCTCTGACTAGCAAGAGTGGTGTAATTCAAGGAGGACTTTAGAGCAGAAAATGTATTAGATTACTGTGGGGAATCTAAGCCGATTTTCTGACTGGATTGTATGTACAACATCTGCCAGACTATATAGACCATTGTTAGGATACACACACAGGGCGGGTCTCTGGAGAAACCCACAGGATATCCAGTAGGACTTGGCTTCAGCTTATAGGCTGCACCCTCGCTAGATTGTGTTGTCCAATTTCAAACAGGTGGACGGGAATCCCGGGGAGTCCAGGTGGGGTTTGTGAGTCATAGGTCATAGGTTGGAGGTCGTGGGTCATGAGTCAAGATAGTTGAGAGAGATAGATGTGCCGGAGCCTGTGGGCTCTGACTAGTGCAAGCGGTGTGAATCAAGTAGGGTTTTAGAGCTGAAAATGTTATTAGATTACTGGGGGGAATCTAAGCTAATTTTCTGACTGGATTGTATGTACAACATCTGCCAGTTTATATAGACCATGGAGTGAATGACATACCAAATCCAGTAATGATGAAATGAAACTAACAAAACATAAAATGGGAATAATAAACACCACGTTTGGAGTTAGGAATGGGATGGAATGGAGTGGAGTCCAAATCGTGAGAAAGCATAACCCATGACGGGAAATGGAGCGGGAGTGGAGTTCCCTCCATGTCTATCGTGGCCCAAAGGTACCTGAGTATATGTTTTGTAGCCCCACAATGACAATGTTTAGAGGCTGCACTAAAATGACTCAGCAGACCCACCAAGTAAACCAGATCAGGTCATTTTCCAAGCATGGTATACATGATTGAACCCATCACAGTAAGGGATGATACTTGTTTTCCTTCAATTGTCATTTCTGGCATGATGGGATCATTTCCATTCGAATTTGGGGTTTCTGATGTTAGCCTTGAATTGTGGGCTAATAGCATCCAAACTGGTTGACAGTTAATCATACCAGTGCATTTGAGCACTGTATGTAGACAAGGCCATGACCCATGAGGGTCAACCCCACCACCCCACCACCTCGTGTCACTTAACCATATGATATGCCACCTCAGAGTATTTATCTTTTTTCTGTTGTCTCATTCCTTTTCTTGTTCTCCTGTTCCATTAATTGTCTTTGTACCATTAATACCAAAGCTCCATGTTCAGCCATCTCTCCTTCTGTTTACTTTAGGATAAAACCTCATCTTGTACACTACTCGAGGGGGAGGGATGACACCCATGGAACTATTAAAAGGATAGAATAGAAGGGGGATCAGGGCACACAATAGTGACCCTAGTGGACAAATAGACCACCACTCAGACACAGACACAGACTGGTTACCAGAAGTAACCAAACTCAGATGACCGCATGCTGGACAGAATCACAAACATGGATAAGGACTACTATGGATACATGTGGGTACTTAGGGTTCCAAACTACATATTCCAACAGGAGCTTCAGTTTGAATAATGACTCAGACTACCCATGTAGAATCCTCCTCTCACATGTAGAATCTTATGTAATAATACCTTCATTTATTTTGAAGTAACTGTTCATCCTGGTTAATCCTTTTACTAGTGTCTTGCCAGCCCAAGACTTATCACCTTTGCAATCTTAGCCTCTGGACCCCCAGTTTATAGCGAAGTGTCATTATACATCCTGCTACATAGTTTCTTGCCTGTTTTCACAGCACTTGAGTATCTGACAGTTTCGTGCAAGGGTGCTATACATATGTCAAAGCCAAGCTCCACTTATCTTTCATGACATATAACCTATGTGGTCACATTACATTGAGGGCTCCTGTATATTCTAGACCTCCATTTAGTTTGTATACACATTCCATTTCCATATTTCTCATTCTACTCACCTCTTTTATATTGATTTCTTTAGTATATGTAACTCATTGTTTTGTGAGCTACTTGTCTTCAGTTTGAATATTGATGTAGAATTCCCTTATTGCCTTTCAAGCTTGCAGGGTAATATCCTTAGACCCCTGAAGTATTGTTTTGGACTGCTACAAACCTTCTCTAAGTGTTTGGCCTCACCGTGGCTTAGTATTCTCTAACTCTTAGAAGGATAGTCACAATTTATTGAATATACAAAATGTTTTGAAAAAGTCCTCATATTTTTAAGTAAGACAATGTCTCCTGGCTATGATGTCATATTCTATGAGTTTATATTTCATTACCCCAAAATTTTATCTTTCAGACTTGTATGCTCTTTTAAAATATGCACAAATGTCATGGTTAAACAAGATTATCCAGGTTGTTACCTAATATTTGGGATAAAATGCATTCTCTGGTATCTGTGTGACTTATAAATTATCCACAAATGTCATGGTTAAACAAAATTATTTGGGTTTAAACCCGATCTTTGGAATAAGATACATAATCTTGTATATATGCAAACTTTCAAATATGGTTCATATAATTTAAATTTATTTGATTTAGAAACTTAACCAGAACTATCTGGTCTATCAAATCTATATTGTGGAATTTATCCCCAAAAGGATAATCTACATATGATTGTTTGACTATTTTTTATCAGATTGCAAGATAAATATCAATATTTCTTTATTTTCCAGAGTGTCACCAGGTGGATTTAATTTGATGAAATATTCATTCTACAGCAATAACATAAATATACATATATACTTGAGTGGATAAATGTTAAGTTGCATACACAGAGCTTATTGGAGGGTTTCTGGAGAAACCTGCAGGAAAGCCAGTAGGACTTGGCTTCAGCTTATAGGCTGCGCCCTCACAAGATCATCTTGTCCAATTTCAAATGGGTGGACAGGAATCCCAGGGAGTCTGGGCGGGGTTCATAGGTTGAGAGGTCAGGGAGTTGAGATGAATAGGTCAGAGGTTGAGCGATAGATGGGTCAGAGCCCATGGGCTCCGACAAGTAAGAGTGGTGTGTTTCAAAGAGGAGAATAGAGCGGAAAATATACTGAGATTACTGGGGAGAATCTAAGCTGATTTTCTGACTGGATTGTATGTACAACATCTGCCAGACTATAGAGACTGTAGAATGTATGTCATACCAAATCTAGTAATAATGAAATCCAAACTAGTAATCATGAAACAAGATAAGTAAACACCAAATTGGTGTTAGGAATGGAATGGAGTGGAGCGGAGTCCAAAATGTGACAGGTCATTAGACCATAATGGGAATGGGGCGGGAGGGGAGTCCAAAATGTGACAGGTCAATTGACCATAACAGGAATGGAGCTCAGTTAGAGAGCTGTCAGGTTTTCTGAGTGGAGTCTGGTGACTGATGCATGGGACAGGGTTGGGAATAGACAGGGATGACGTGTGCAGGGTCTGGGTGGGTATTCTGGTGACTGGTACATGAGATAACAAAGGTTGGGCAAGGACAGGTCTGATGTCCAGGTTCCGGCAGGTATTCTGGTAAACTGATAACTGGTGCATGTAGGGTGCAGGTGCATATAGGGTAGTGCCTGGAGTCTGGCAGGTTTTCTGGTCGTAACAGTCCGGATGTTTGGTGAAATTGGAAAGAGAAGTTCACAAATCCAGAAATAAAATAGATAAAAATCAGAAGTAAGAGGTATACATCTGACCTATATGATGACATAAGCATGACATCATAGCTTTCCTTATCAGGGGAGTAAAAAATGAACAATGGACATGGTGTATCTGGATACTTTTTTCACTCTTGTAATTAACTACCAGTTTTTACCAGTTTCAGTATTTAGTGTATCCCTCCTTGGCCTTTAGCACTACAGAAACCCTTCTAGGCATGCTCTTGATCAATTCAAGGCATTCCTCCCTTGGAATGCCCTCCCATTCCATCTCCACCCTCTCCCAGAGCTCCAACATGCTCTTAGGTGCCTCAGGGTATATTGCAAGCCTTCTCTTCAACTCCCACCATACATAAGTGCCCTACTGGATTCAGGTCTGGAGAAGACTGTGCAGGACAGTCTAAAACCTCCACCTGATGGTCCTTGAACCAATCCTTGGCCAACTTGCAAGTATGTTTAGGGTCATTGTCCTCTTGGAAGACAAACCTTTTGCTGTCCATCCCATAATACTCCATTGTTTTGAAGATATAGTCCTCCAATATATCCCTGAACATCTCCCCATCCATCCTCCCATCTACCTTGTACATGTACCCCACACCATGTGCTGTCATGCATCTCCAAATCATCAGATTCCCCCTCCAAATTTGATAGTTCCATTGATATGCTGCTGAGTGAGTGCAGAACCTGGTCTTTTCCACACCCACAACCTCCCATCAGAGCCCAAATGATTGATTTTGGTCTCATCTGAGAAGATAACCCTAAATCAGCCCTCCTCAGTCCAATTCTGGTACTTGAGAGCAAACTCATATTGAGCCTTGATGTGTCAAGAGGCAAGAGGGGGTCTTTTGGCCATCACCACAGCTTCAAATTCTCTTTCTTCAATGCATTGTGAATTGTCTGTGTGCAGACATTGAGGGAGAGGTGGGACTTGACCTGGGAGGCATTATCAACCTGCCATGGATGATAGAACAAGCCAGGTGGTGATGATCCTGGGGTAAGAGCTTGGGAGGACAACCTCTGAAAGGTGTTGGAAGTGGACCAGGGAGTTGGGAGTGAATTTCTGATACTGTAGAGTGCCCAATATGAATTTTAGAAGCAATTGTTCTGCAGGAGTGACCTTCCTGGAGAAGGGAAATGACAGAGAGTCTTGTTTCAGCAGAGTGCTTCTTCATAATGTGGTGAGAAGGTGAAATGAGGCAAAGGTTTATATAAATATATTATTTAAACATGTGGTCACATGACCTTGTTAAACCTAACCAGAAACTCCCACAGTCATATGAACCTTAGCTGAGTTTCATATATCAGTTGACAGAGCAAAACAAGTGTCTGGATGCACCATGTCCATTGATCATTTTTTACTCTCCTGATGGGGAAAGCTATGATGTCATGCTTATGTCATCATATAGGTCAGATGTATACCTCTTACTTTTGATTACTTCTGATTACTTCTGATTTTTATCTATTTTATTTCTGGAGCTGTGAACCCCTCTTTCCAATTTCACCAAACATCCAGACCCTTTTTTGGTTCACTGTATATTCTACTAATCTCCAGTTTGAATATTGATCCTTCCTGTTAGGAACCATGTCATTCAGGCCCTTATATGTGTTTTCAACCTATACTGTCCTCTGGCATCCTGACATTGGTGTTCTTGATAGCAGCCTCTCTGATGACAGTGTACTGACAACACACCCACATAATGACTTTGTTTTCTAGCCACTCTATCCCATTTCCCTTCTGATGGCATTCCATTATTCCTTGCATTACTTCACCACATCATCTGCTCCTTCAGAGTATTTATCTTGTTTCTGTTATCCTGTATTCCTTTTCTTGATCTCCTGTTGTGAGGAGTATGCTTTTACCACAGTTTTGTTATGGTAAAACACTCCTTTTATTTTATTTATATTTTACACATTTTATTCATATTTTTCTATCCTTTATATTCTTCGAATATTGCACCATTTCATTAGTTGGAAGCTTTGTGTATACTTGTGGGTGCACTCGGCACCAAATGAAACTCAGACACACTTTTATCCAAGCACCACCACTCGTAAGACATAAACTAGGTCTACTATGAGCGGTGATCAAGGTACTGTGTCAGCTACCACATAGGTAGCATTATCTGAGCTATCTAACACTTCAGGCCTCGAACTATAGCAGTCGAGGCCTCCACTCGAATCATCCATCTTCCCATTCTACTCATTTCTTTGTATATAGAACGGTCAGAACTTATACTACTCTTCACACCTGTTCCATCTTTCCAATTTCCTTTGTTCTGTTAATATTGAATCTCCATTTTCAGCCCTCCATGCTTCCATTTACTTTAGTATAAAATCCCATCTTGTGCACTATTACCCTTCAGTTTAAATGTTGACTTGGGATACCCATTAGAATCCCCCTCTCAGTTTTAGAAGCTTATGCAATAATACCCTTAAAAATGATGGAGCATTTGGACAGTTGTCTGAGTACACATTTGAAAACATATAAAAACATGTCTATTAGGTATTGTATAATACAGCAATTGTATTGATGCTGAGATACTAAAACTGTTATTACTGAGCGATTGCGAGGGTCTTCTGCTACTCGAGTACGTGATAGAGATACATGTGTTTCAACAACCCAACGATGGGAACTTTGCAATATTTACAACACTCGACAATACAACTGGGACCCCAGTGTTGTAGCAACTCAACATCTTGTAAGAGGGTTTCAGTGGGATGATATCCTGGCTCCTCATAGTCATCTTGTTTGAAGTTGTCATTGGCAGTTAACGGTTGTGGTCATACCAGAAGGGGATGCTGCACTGTTGATTTGCATTTAGCCGGACAGTGATTTTCAAGTATGGCATTGTGACCGTGCTCATACAGGATACATGCTAGTTCACACCTTCCTTTTAAACAACTTGAAGGTCCACTGATATGTCTTCAATAATACAAAAAGGATACTCTCATGTTACTTTACTATTCTCTACACTTATTCCTGATCTCATTAGATCATCTCCTGCAGACAACACACATGGCAACTGGGAATAGTGTGACAAGCCGGCACCACATAATGTAGACCCTTCCTAGTTCTTCAATGCTATATTTTAGGGCAGTTGAGCTTTCCTGTACATCCACAGCACAAAGGCAAGCTGTGCTACAATGGCACCAGGAAGACGGAGCCCTGTTCACACTCATTGAACATGCACTCGCTAAGACACTCTCAAATTACCTCCTTAATTTCTTACACAAAAGTATTATCCATTGTTAGATTGCCCTACCCCACATTAATGTCGGTGTGAAAATCAATGGTGCCCAAATCATGATTGACATTTAAGTGCACCAGGGGTAATAAGTACATACATCCATCCTCATATTACTTCACTTTCACCAATGTGTTTCTTTATAACTACAGACTTGATGCATAACTATATTTTCCAAATGATGTTCCTGGTTGGATGAAGAGGGGAAGGATAGACATCGGAGGGAGATGGATTTTTGGATTTGATATTCCTGCAATTGTGAGAATGGTGTGAGATAGTTAGTGTAATGATAATGATAACATCAGGTTCAAAGGGGTGAGAGATGAGAAATAAAAGGGGAACCAGACATGGGATTTATTAGTATACAGTATGTTGCAAACCATTAATGGTGCTCGTGGTCTTTTTATGCTCTGCTTTGGGTTATACTATATTATCAGGTGGATATTGAATTTATTTGATGGACAATCAGCTAAATAGTACTTTACGGCGGGTTAATAATCAGTTGTATTTTACAAGGGGCTTTTGTCACCCCCCTTCACCCACACAAAAACCCAGTGTATATTTTCAACAGCAGACAAGTCTCCAGATGGGGTCATTAGATGTGCTTTTGCTGTGGCCAGGATTGAGATGGGCGCCACTCGGGCCATGGTTAACACCACTGTAAAGAGCAAAGATTCAATATCAAGCAATTATTGAAACAGTTGAATAATGCTTTTCAGAACACCCTGTGAGTGTGTGCTTGGAAATTAAACACTAAGGACACTTTCCCACACCCACAGCAGAGTATTCTACTATCTAAGCACATAGGAGTTACCAAACTAAGTAACTCACTAAATACTGCACCTACAGTGCTGGGAAAAACACTACAAATATGAGAAAAATATAGAGAAATATAGGTAACATAATAGACTATATTAGAGCTGTAGTATCATACTCTAACAGAAATGTGATGGATCTATATACAATATGCACAGCCACTTGGGGCCTGCATGCTTGCACACATTGAGTGACTCATCTACCATTGCAATAGCACAGAAGACATTAGTTACCCCAGTGCAATTACTGGTGAATGTAGATAATGCAGCCACTGCATCTGTTTATTGGTCATGAACATGACCTCAGTTGGGACTTCAAATAAATTTTAGAATTAGCATTGCAAACACCCAAAAAGCCAAAGAGAAAAAAGAGAAAGAAATAAAAGGGGGAATCAAGTATACTCAAGACTATCATCTAAGTTAGTCCCCTCCTTCCTTACTCATCTCAACATGCACACTGAGATACATCTCAACACTCAATTGAAACATGGTAGGCACATATTTACTATTTACAACTTGCCATGCAATTTTATCCATCTTAGGTCATGTGTAGTCGACTTGATTCCCATTTTACCTGGCCAACAGTATAGCTTCACTTTGAGCGATAACCAGAGAAATACCTACAATTAATTCTATCATTCAACAAATACATTCACCATCTTGTACTATACAGGAACATTGAATTCTGCACCCATTGTGCCATAGCCCATCAGTTTGTCTGCTGGCAGCATTGAAGTTCAAGAGGTACAGTGCAGCTTCCAACCAAACAGGGCACACTTCTACCCCTGTGCTCTTTTCATGTGCCCTCTCCCTTTTATGCATCCCTAATACTGAGGCCACACCACTACATTCTTTGTCTTCTTCCCACCCTTCTCAAGCACCCCCAATGCCACTCTCTCAGCTTGTCCCAACACACCCCCCACTGCTAATACACTGCCATTCAAGTTGTCCATGATTGGCCCGAACCACAGAAAGTCAAGGATATCTAATCCTTCCTAGGCTTTGCAAATTTCTACTGTTAATTTATTCTGAACTATTTGGATATTACAATACTGCTCACTTAGCTTACCTGTAAATCTCAACCATGGGTTTTTGACAATAAATGTCACTCCACCTTTCAGACTTTAAAAAGATGCCTTTACTTCTACTCTAATTCTATCTCACTGGAAACCTGATGTTACAATCATTGTGGAAACTGATGCTTCTGATTATGCAATCACCACAATTCTTTCATCCAAGATTCCAATGGTGAGATTTACCTGGTCACATTTCTTTCCCAGACACTTTCAATTTCAGAACTCAACTATGATGTTCATTATTAGGAACTTTTTGGCTATCTTTGAGGGTGGCACTATCTCAAAGGTTCCACAATTCCAGTTGACCTTATTACCAATCACAAGAATTTTGGAATATTTTTCACACTACTAAACTTTTGACCTGTAAGCAAACTTGATGTCCAAATTTCTTCTGCTTTCAACAATTTTGCAGTTCGGCATACAGTGACTCACAAAACCTTTCCAATGTTTGGAGTTTGCGTATTGGCAAACTGCTACAGGGGAGACAAAATAGTAAAAAATATCAAAAATTCACACTAGATAGCTAAACATGTATAGAATCGTGGCCTAGAATATTATTACATAATATGTATTTTGGGCATGCTAAAAATAGTTTAGCCAGGCCTGCTCATTGGAAAGGTTTTGTGGCTAATGATTATGATGCAATTATATGCTATATTTTAATACTTTGGTATACCCTCCCTTGGCCTTTATGACTGCCTCAACCCTCCTTGGCATGCTTTCAATTAACTTCTGACACTCAGAAGCTGGTATATCTTCCCACTCCTTCTCTATCCTCTCCCACAACTCCAGAATCCCACTTGGTGCAGTGGCATACTGTCCCAGCTTTCTCTTCAAGTAATCCCATAGATGCTCAATTGGATTGAGGTCTGGGGATTGGGCAGGCCATGGTAGGACAGTCATTCCATTATTTTCAAACCATTCCTTTGCCTTTTTGCAGGTATGTTTTGGATCATTATCTGCTGAAAGATGATTTTAGCAGGGTCCAACTGGTAATACCTGATGCTGTTTTGGAGGTCTTCATCCAAGATGCTCCTGTAAAGTTCCCCATCCATTCTACCCTCAATCCTGGTGGCATATCCCACACCCTCCACATGAAGCACCCCCAAACATGACTGATCCTCCACCAAACTTCACTGTCCCTTGAACAAGCCTCTCATTCAGGCCTTCCCAGTCTTTTTCCATGCCCATTTCTCCCATCTGAGCCAAGGTGATTTATTTTAGTCTCATCAGACCACACAACCCTCCTCCAGTCATCTAAAGTCCAGTGCTGGTGGGCCAAAGCAAAGTCAAGCCTCTCCTTCATATGTCTCTTGCACAAAAGTGGCTTCTTCTTCTTCACAACTGCTTTCATCCCTGCTTTCTTCAAGCTCCTCCAAACCGTCTCAGCTGAAATAGGGTTGTTGGTGATGGTCTGAAGTTTCTGGGCTATGTCCACTGCAGTTTCAGCCTTTCCAGATGTGATTAGATGGACTGCATGACAGATGTTGGTAGCAGAGAGCTTCTTGGGACGACCTCCAGTTGATTTGGGAAGGGTAGGAAGGTGCTTAGAGCGAAGTCTGGAGATAGTACCAATGCCAAAACCAGTGATTGAGGCAATGGATGGAGTGGAATGGCCAGCTTCAAGTAGAGAGATAATATATTGTTGTTGAGCAGGAGAGAGGAGTGCATGATGGATTGCTGGCAATGTGAAGAGACAGTAATATCAAAATTGACTATAGATCAACAAGTCATGTTACCATATTTAATAGAATCAACAAAGACATGTGATTTGGCCAGTTTATATAGTATATATTGTATCAAAATCATCAGCCACAAAACCTTTCCAATGAGCAGGCCTGACTAAACTATTTGTAGCATATCCAAAAATGCATATTATGTAATAATACTCTAGACCATGATTCTATACATGTTTAGCTATCCAGTGTGAATTTTTGAAATGTTTTGCTATTTTCTCTCCCCTGGTAGCAGTCTGCCAATATGCAAACTCCAAACATTGGAAAGGTTTTGTGAGTCACTGTATACATACCCGCTGTACTCCACCAGGAATGTCCAAAACTCTCTGTGGAGTACCTGGAGATTTTTGGCTGTAACCACCTGCACCCGGTTGCTCTTC
>WHVD01000369.1:0-27994 GCA_015178975.1 Hysterangium stoloniferum
AAGTGAGTGATGAAAGGGCGACGGTATTGAACTGCCCCTGCTTTGGGTGAAATGTGTCGGCATTATCCAAGAGAAATGAATAAGAATTGTGTCCAATTTGATGGTGCAAGACCTTTGTCATGGCAACCATTTTCTCCAACAAGTATATGGAGTTCTAATTACACGCTATCGATACACCAGTGGAAGGTGTGACGACAACGCAGGGGAAGGAACGCGCGGTGAAATCAAGGCACATGAGCCAAGAACGGATGGAATGTTCGTTGATCGAGCTGCGCATAGCTTCATTGAACGAGAGAGACAAGAATGGCGATGGAGTAGAGCTTGTGCACTTTGGTACACGCGGATTCGGGGTCTGAAGGTCTATCGGCTTCAGAGTCAACTCCATTATTCCATCACCAGACGTCAGGAGAGCCCGACCTAGCCTTGTGTGTCGCACAATGAGACTGGTAGGACAATCCTTTGTACAACAGATTGGGGATTGAAGCATGAGGTTAAAGTCAGAAGCATGAGGTTAAAGTCATCAGATGAAGTGGAGTGATCACTTGTTGTGGGGCTTGATCATGTCACAAGCAAAATGAATATAACAATTGGGCTCACCTTTTTTTGGAAACACCACGAGTAATATCGTACCCGTGCTTGTATATCCTAGGGCAGCATGGATTGGCGGTAAAATAGTGGAGCCAATTGGTAAAAAAAAAACAACTATTCCTGATCAATCCGGTGGTTTTAAGAGGATTAAAGTACAATATACACAACTGGATGTCGTAATTTGAATATACCCTGCAGAACATGCACAAACGGCATCCGGCCGGACATGAGTACATTACAGTAAATTTGATTACCTGTTGAATAATTACCTCTCCTTTAGTTTCAATTACCCCGCAGATGCTCGGCTCAATAGAACCGCATGACTGGTGGGAGATGTGTTCTTAAACAACCCCACTTTTCAACAAACGTCAGCCACACACAAGAGGTCCCAGATATGTGTGACGCGTCGCCTTCGTCCAACCTTTTTTAAAACCCCGCTTAAACAAATTATCAACTGCGTCACCTGACGCCTCTTCTGAAACAACATTCTTCTCGGGACAGTATTGGCATATGTGTGTAGATAATTTCAATAATTGTCACTCTAGTTGCCATCGCTAACGTCACCTTTAAGAGCCGATATAGATGCACAACGACTCATCCCGCTCAACCGTTCCGGGTTAAAATTAGGCGAATTCTTTTGAAACGAACAACCTAAAATCATAGTATTACTATGCTGGCCTGTAATGTGTGATGTTTTAATGGAACATTTCGAAAAGAATTGGTCTATCGTTCGGCCTAGGGATGGCAGGTATGTTTACACTCTCTCAAAAATAATCACATCCCTAACAGAATATGTAGTTCCAAATACCCACAAAGTAAAATTGAACAGCCCCCATATGATATTCATCTCTCCATCTTTAATGCCCTCCAAGTCGATGACGCCGTCTCCCTCGCAATAACCTGCTGGGTGATCTGGGATGCTATTAAAAAGATTCTACCGTCCTCTTTCCTCTTGCGGCTCACCATCGCATTATTTGTGTCGGAAATTATGTTTTGAATGATGACTACCCCCGTGGAATGCTTACTGAGGAAGAGCTTGCCGAAGTTTCTAAAGCATAATGTCTGTATTCGTGGATTCGTGAGTTTGAAGACTGGGACGAAGACAGTGGTATACTTCCTCCAGCGGCAATGGTACCAGGGTCACATGATTGGCGCATTTTTCAAGAGATTGTCGATAAAAGGTCGCCTCTGGTACGAGTCGTTCGTAATATGTCTAAGAAAGAGTATATCCGCGAAAGGGGCATAACTGCGGAAGCCGGCTGGAAGAGATGGGTGTCACACAGGCCATATTATCGCGAATTTGCTGGTCTCATGATCCCTCTTCGTCTATGGCCTATCAAGGAGACATCCACCGTGGTACCTGGGCGGGCGATCGTATTCACATCATGTGTGAGAATCGACACGATGTCGTCCTGATGGCGGAAGCGAAGGTTCCTTCCAAAGCACCCTGGAAGGACGTCACAGAAGCGTGTGTCCATATGCTCCTTGATATCCGGAGTGCTGAGATCTCGGCGTACTAACTCAGTATTCATTATCCTGGCCCCCCATGTTCTGTGGATGTATATTACTATGAAATTAGACAAGCGCTTTGCAACGGTTTGAATTTTTTGTCATTCCTGAGTTTCAAACTGGAAGATTGGTTAGACATTTTTTACTCCAGTACCGAGAGCGACACAATTCCTCGTCGATTACAGTTATATAATTGCTAATATATACGTTATAAGAAACATTGAGGAATTATCATTATTGAATACGCTGTCAAACACAAAAGGAGTCATCCCCATCAACAACCCCGTATATACTGTGAGCTGCATGTGAAACCACATGCACACTCAACCGTTTTGATCAACATATTTCCACATTGGAATCGTACAGAAATTTTTCATTCGCCCCACATTTCACTGGGTGAAAAGGTCTTACGGGTTAATTACAATCAGGCATGATGGTCAAAATAGATATTGGCTTTTCTCCGCCACCGATTGTAGCATGTCAAGTCCTCCTGAAAACGGTGCGTGGATCAGGACAAGGCTGAAGATTATAAAAAGGATGTTCAGTGACACACCTACCCAGGCAATTAATGGGGCTCCGTGGACGAAGACCGAACTGCATAGCACTGGAAAGGATCGTGCCCTAATCGCCGAAGCATTGACTACACTCATTCGCAATCTGTCGTTCGAAATCCTACAAGAGCATGGACCTTCTCTCACTATTCCCGCCACACTCGCAGAACCGTGACCACGAATAAACTCAGTCTCTTATATTGGGTGTATAACGGACCGGTAAATAGCATGGTATATCTGTTAGAATATGAGTATATACAATTAGCTATGACCTCATATCTCGTTTTGTGTCTGTATAGATTCAACTGGTTCACATCATGTGATAGTTATTATTAGATAGTTCCTGAGCAAATAGTCCTACAGACTAGTGCACAGACCACTTAGTACAGTATATAATTAATCCAATTGAGGGGTAGAAACCTCAACTGGAAGCCCAGCTATATCACTGGTTTATATTCTACACCGCTCTATCTAAGTTACTTAGTACCTAGATAGAGAGTCTCATACTGTGGTTCCCTGGCTTGCAGTTATCCTAATAAGATCAATGATTTATATACCTGAGGTAGAACGGTGTGAGGGTGAAGCAATGTCACAGGAGCTGTACGCGTGATGAGTCACGATTGGTCGCTCATTCACACAGATTTGCACGATTTGTCACAAATGATTTGTGACAACTGGGATGAATATATAGATTTAACAAAACAATAGGAATTCAAAAGAAAGTGAATACCACAAGTAAATGATACAAGGAATAGGGGAAGGCCATCATGTGTGACCCTGAAAAGAAATCACTCAACAAATGTGTTGTTGGGACACCATTGTCAGGGACACTGGTGTCAGAGGCATTGAATGGCAGATCGCTGGTAAGGTGAATACTACAGATGGGGTTCTGAAAAGGTGGCTCCTAACAGAAATACACGGTTTTCAATTGGTTTTCCTAACACATTATCAAGGTTTCCATCAAAAATAGAGTAGCCGGCCATCTTTACTCCTTGCTTCCCAAAACCCAAGGGCTATCTTGGGTACCAATGTGTCATTCTCCTCGAGGCACCACGTCGCATTTCCCTCCTCGCATGTCGAAAACTTGGACTTTTTCCATAGTAAAACCCAACCTCATGTTTGAATATTTATCCACTAAATCAATCTGAACAGGCACTAAGATAATGTTAGCGTATCCACTTCGTTTCAGCTACCAGTTCGCCATTTATCTCCACCACTACATCATGAGTAACGACAATGGAAAATTCCTGTGTTACAGGGAGAGTGGCACCTTCACAGATACTCGGAAGGCGACTAAGGTTCCAATTATAGATGCCTCCAGCTCCCTCGCGATGGACAAGAACCTGACGAGATTACAGTAGAGCGCGTCGAGTTTATCAAGATGGTGCTACCCAAAGCATGAATTTCTTTTAAGCCATTTCGTTGAACAAACCGAAAGCCCCCAGGAAACTCCTAGAAGGTCCTATGGCCTTGTGGAATGACTTGAGAAGGAGAAGAACGAGGAACATCATGAACCCTCCTAACACTGTTCCTCCTACCCCTAATTTCCCTCTTAGCTACTTTCTGGGGAAATTGCTTCCAACCCCGACATAGGATCCATGAAAACGAGCAAAAAGTCTCCGTCTCGTTCTTTGACCGATACATCCGTCGACATTTCCATCTTGTCGTCTTCCCAGGACGTCTCAGACGAGTTCCAATTTTGTTCTGACAGTACTACTGGCCTTCCTTGAGCCATTGCCGGAGTTTGAAATTATCGAATCATTGGATCTGAGGAGTATTAGAGAGCCATTCACTCTATCAAAGCTTGTTACTTAGGTCAAAGTCGTCCGCTTCAAGCCGTCGACTACACCATAATACCTAACAAATGCTATTGGTTCGCGTATGTGCTTATCGTGCCATTCCAATCGCACACACATGTCAGAGCTGTTGTCAAACCTTCGAAGAGGAAGCTGGGTACTTGTTAACTTACTATTTTGCCTTATTGCCAAACGATCCCCATGGGCACACAAGGCCGCAAGCCTGAGGACATGTTACAACCATTTGAAAAAGCGTGGGTGGCGGGAACAATTCAGAAATACAACGAGCACAAATATGTAGTGGTGGTGAGCATTGGGGAACGGTCTCGAATAATCAAGTACTCATCTCATCATGTATCCAGGAAGCAATAAAGAAGTCCGAAGAGAGAAGGAAAGAGACCGGGAGGCTCAGGGAGGAGAAAAAGAGGTACATATTGTAATACACTGTTGGATAATCGATGACTTATCCAAGAAGATAACCGAGAATGAAAGGAAGCATAAGAAGAAGCTTGAAGAGGTACATTTTGTGAGATATAGTCGGATAACGATGACTTATTCCAGTAGATAGCCGAGAATGAAAGGGAGAAGAAGAGGAGGATCGAAGAGGAATACATCACATTTAAAATGGCTTCCGAAGAAGAAAGGAATAATAACAAAAGTCATCGAGGATATTCCTGTGCACGCTCTTGTGCGTAGGCTGTGATCGACTGGAACTCTCATATTTACTTGCAGCTGATTTTGATTTCCCCATGGTCGCTTTCCATTATAACGTCATGCTTCCTATGCTGTTTTCGCTTTCATAGGATCAGTCCTCTACCCCTGCCTACAAACGCCCCTCTCCATTGGTAGGCTGGCCGTCACTTAGTACGCAGGTTGTCCATCGGGTGTATCTGGGACTCGTAAATCTATATTCATCGTCTGCTAAATAGAAGGGGTTCCAGAGTTCATCTCAATCGTTCGCTGTTCGTCCGGGAAACCAAAATGATGCGACAGATTTGCCACGTAAGTAAATCAAAGGCAGCTCGCATCCAAGTTGTTTCCCTTCAAGTTTATTGTATTCCCACATAGCGCATATCAGTGGCATAGACTGACCATAAGGCATTGCTTTACAGAGGATTCTAGGTAATCTACATACCTGAACCATCTACAATGGTCATAGATCTCCAGATTTCTGATGTGAAAATCTAGAAATCATCGTTGGAGCCTTTGTTTAAATCCCTCCTCCACTGTTAAAACTTTGCACAAAAACGTACATTGCCTCGAACTCCCAACCTTGATCAAACAGATTCATATAACCCCAGAGGTAGACGGAGGTCATCGGGGATTGAAAATGTGTAATAGTTGATCATGGTTATTTAGTAGTTTATCTGCCTGACCGGCTTGTTGGCATTGGGTAGTCGCCTACATGGCCACATCAGCGGGATGGTTCAAAGGGGCCAGAGGAAGTTTTAGGTCTAGTGAGAGGTAGGATGTGTTGTTAACACTTAACAGAACAAGACGTGGTAAAGAAAATAACTGTTTGAGACCGGGCCAACTGCATGTATGAGTAGAGATCCTCGATGGAGAGGATATGGTGTTTTCCGAGATCAGCCTAGATCCTGGCGTTATCGAAGGGGATACGATACGTTGCTTGTCAACCTTTTCATAGCCACGCTTGGAAACGAGGATGCGGACAGATAGGGGGTTTCATACGCTGGGGGTAATATATTAGTCACAGATAGCGGCTGGAGATTAGATCAGTCGAGGAAGAAGCATAAGCGAAAGAAACACGCACCCACATGTGACGTACGGGACTAAGAAACCGTTGGGAATCCGGAGGGTATGTTTTGCATGATTTAAGGACTCCTTTTATACTGCTAAAAATGTGCAGCGTCACGATCAGCCATCAATCTAAGCAATTAACTATGTACTCACCTCGCAATACGGACAACGAAATATATATTTGCTTTTGTGAGAGCGTAGGGAGCGCTAGCGGTGTCTGTAATGGCATGCTTCAGACGCATGTCCTTACTCCCTGTCCACCCCCTCACGAAGGTCCTATCGGCTCGGACCTCCCGTTTTGACCATGTGAAACTGGGTGATAGAGCCTTTAGCGTACATTTTTATATACGTAAATTATGACAAAAAGAGAGAGAGAGAGAGAGATAGAATCAGTCCCGAAAGATGGGGAATTGAAAGGGTAACATAGACTCCCTAGAGTAACAAAACCAACCATCACACAATTCTGCATCAGAGGCTCGAAGAATTTTCCACGTAGAAACTGGTAGCTTTATTGTCAATTTTTCAATGGAAGAGAATTATTTTGGGGAATTTTCACAACACAGTGGCTCACACGGTGTGACGGCCCTCGGGTTTAAGATCATGAATCCTGTCGATGGAACATTGGGCTGAAGGTAAGATGAGCCTGAACGCGACATGTATCGCAGTTGTGACGGGGGAGGCCTCGTTCAGACCTTGAATGATATCTTATCTAAAGAATTGTCGTTCATGATTCGGACGTTAGTCTAGGCACGGCTATTGCCCCGAAATGTATTAACACATGTATCAGGACAACGGCAGAGATCGCGGGGATAATGCAAAGTGGCTATGCGCTTTCTTACGTCGGCTCAAATAATATATATATAATATCTCCAACCCCGGCTGCATAATGAGTTGAATAAAGGCCAACGCTATTGGGCTCATCCTGGTTTGGTTGAGATGTGTCGGTATTATGGAAGAGAAATGATTAGAACGTGTGTCCAAATGATGGTGTAAGACCTGTGTCAGGGGAACCATGTTCCTGCAACGCTGAGATAGGGGATTAAATAGACCCTCCCGACACACGAGTAGATGGTGCGGTGACCACGCAAAGGAAATAACATGCGGTGAAATGTAAACGATGAAGCCAATAGGTGATGGATCGTTCATTTCTTGCGCCGCGCATTATGTCACAATATGGAAGGAGTTAAACGAGAATGGCGATGGTATGGAGGCCGCACACTGTGGTAAACGCAGCTTAGGGCTCGGAAGATCCAGCTATCAGACATTCCTTCTGTAGATCTCAAGGGGGCCGACTATCGACATAGAATGAGCGCTGTGGGACCTCAATCGCGCTGGTTTTTTAACATTTACGGGTTCATTCTGATGTTTACAATACATTTAATTCAAACTTGCAGTGACATTAGGCCAGAAAACTGCCAACAATGTCCAAGTAACGGGTTGTCTCCTCCTCCTGGGGTGTATGCCTCGAATTAGCGAATTGAACCCGCTTGGACTTGGGAAAATCTTTAAGAAATGGTTGTACAGTTTTATCCTATACTTCATCGTAATATCCGCTGAGTCCCAGGGTGCTACCGGTGATATTATGTAGTTGATCAATTATGGACCATGTCTTCCACGTTGCGATGACACGGAATTCGTTTGGACCATTCCTATTATAAATCGTCGATTAAAATCCCGATGTCTGCGTATGCAGAACGTACGTGGTTTCATAACAGTGGGATCTTTCGCCAGCGACCCGAAATTTGCACCCAGTGTGGCCATGTTTCAAGCCTGCACACATGCAGTGTATAAATACTATGATTGCCGCCGCATACTCCTTGCTATCAGTAGTCCCTGAATCCTCATGCCTCATCAACTATCCTGAAATATTTTCGGCAGCCCATTTCTTAACCTATTTGCTGCTTAAACAAATAATTCCATCAACACCGGAGAGTCGGATATGATGAGCTTGTTAGCCCCTTCGGTTATATGGCTCCCAGCATTCCACCCTATGAATGTCCCAGTATATCAAAGTCATCGTGGATATCTAGATGCCGAACCAGGCTATTTAACTCATCTCAGAACAGCTGCTCGGTCCAGATGGTTCCATCACCCTTCTTCACTGGGAAGGCCCACTTCCGATCCAGCCATAAAATATGACAGATATTCCGTGCGTTGAGATGAAGGTGAACACGAGGGGGTATTTGTGGTTGCCGCCTGGACCACCGTGAAGAGTTACCAAGGGACGTTGTTTGGACCCCAGATCGCCAACGATCTTGTACCACATCTTGGCAAGGTTTGCCTGCAGCTACGACATAAAACTCAGCCTCGCCCTCAGTGACTTTCGCGAGGGAAATCGTGGGTGATATTTATACTCGCTATTGAGGTTCATTCAGACTGCTACTTATAGCGTGCATTTATCCGGCGAGATTCCGTGCTTCCTGTTTAATTGTATCAAAGTTTGTAATAAGAAGAAACCCGACTCAATGATAGTCTAGTCAGGGTAATGGCAAGCAATGTGGTTTCTTCATGCACCCTTGCGACATCAAACGTATCTTCATAAAATGGATGCTGACTCGTGACTTATCTCGCGCGATCGATAAGGATTTCTTGTCAAGGAATGTTAAAAGCCCATGTCTGACCTAGCCGCCCAGTTTGGGCGAAGCGATGGCATCCATTCACGTCAAACTTCGACTTATCTATTGTTTCCATTGTACAAGCCAAAACCGGCGAAAATGCCACCTATTTGAATAACCGTCGATTTTTGATTGGTTGCGCCCGCGTAGCCTGACTTGGTTTTTAACCCAAACATAAGGAAGACTCATGCAAACTCGTAGAAAACGCAAAAGAGAGCTATGCCACCTTCCCAGGAACAAGTCGACATTAGGATGTAAGCCTTCAAGCGACACTCATCTACGTTCTGCGACCACAATTTCCTCAACAGACTGTCTCTTTCAGCGTCGTTTGTCTTGCAGCCGAATTTCGGCAAGGTAGCAAAACGCCACATTGGGCACCCCGCCGGGATCGACGCCCCACCTCCATATCTTGCCGATTCCACCCAAGTGATCTCATGACTGTACAGCCTTCCGCCAGCAGTTGCAACGAAATTAAAGATGCGCCCCGCCCATCGGGGCATCGTGCTATGCCAAAGTCCAGTTCCTACCATCCGCTGGGCATGGCGTTTCCGGTGGTGAGTTACCCCCGGATTTTCCCTAAATTATCTGCCATGAGGCTCTTTGCACATCTATTGCATCTAAACACCCAACAGATGTAACCAATCCGGATAATTCCTTGCGACGAAGTTTTGACTATCAGCAGGATACATGATTCGCGAAGTTCACTTGTAAGCTTATGATTGGCGAAGAGAACCCAACTCTATAAACCAAGCATATTAATGATAAGAGATCACGTGCCATACAAAATATATTCCCCTTGTGAAATTTTGCGCGTGACTTGGTTGAGACACGACAAGATAAGCCGCAAGATCACAACAACATTGAGCTGGTTGTTATACCTGAGAGCTCTGTCTGGGGGTCTAGATAGCCTAGTAGTCTCCAGTGAATAATACAGCGCATGTTATACTCAAATGATGTGGGAGGAGCTGAGCTCCGCTTTTTGTCGAATCCGAAATGATCTCTACACGTACCTGCGGTGCATTGGTAAGCAACATTTTATGAATTATTTTTGGTGACTATAAAGGCTAGGAGCGTTTGGACTACCCACGCCATAACCCACATGCTTCCCACCGACGCGGCAAAGGTTTTATCATTTAATGAGGCACATGAGGCGGTTTTGTTACAAATATGCGTGAGTGGCGATGGCTCTTGTTTGTTGCCTGCTATGTTGTCATTTACTGATTGCGTTCTCGTTAGATTGCATCCATTCCAGAAAGGAAACCTTGCGACGATATAGATGAACAACCCACTTAAAGACAGAGCGAGCCGCGTCGCGCACCTGCTACACATGACAAACTGGCAGGAGATATCGGCAGCAAGGAGGGAACTGACAATGACCGCGGATCGGAGTATATGGTACCGGGTTCGTGTGGTTTGTCTGTATTTTTTATAATATATCACTTAAATATCCTACTATTCACAGAATCTTCCCTCATCGACAACGACGATGAAGCCACTGATCAGAAAGTGTTGGCCGGTACGAGCACGCAGACAGACCTGTCTGCAGCATTTGGTCCGTACACTTCATTACGTCGCGTGGGTCTATAAAATCTCGCCCTAATCCGCAATCATTGCAGACATGCCTGTGACAGCGTTGCTCCCGGTTGTCTCATTCATTCTCCATGGTGTGTCATGCCATCCCGATCCACGCACGCCAGCGCTACCACCACCGCGATTGAGAGTGAAGGGATCGATCATAAAGGATACCGACAGGGTAATAACCCTTTCATCCTACTGTGTCATTGGGGAAATTAATAATTTGTGCACATATAGAAGTCTACGCAAACGTGTTGTATAGGGGCATCTGGGGCGGCTCATCATCTAGTATTCAGTACGTTGCACCACTCGTTTCTCTCATATGTCGTTAAATTAAATTCAGAATCTGCCCTCACACGACGGTATTAGTCATGGTGCGCTTGCCGGACAAGCTTTTGAGCAGCCCGGATCATTTGCCGCGGCCATAGTCCTCACTCCTGACTTCAATTGCAAGGAAATACCTCGTTAGTTGTGACTTATTTTAATACCAACAAGAAACACAAAACTGACGTCACATAGCGACGGCAGCTCCTAAAGTGACACCAAGCACAAGGTCTCCGACAGATGGCCATCCCAGGCGTCTTTACCGGGACGAAGCCGAATCCGACGGGTCGCCTGCATCAATGCACAACCCGAAGAGTCAGCGTCGGTATAAAGGACATGGTGATGTTTCGCATGTCTCAAACAATCCGTCCTCCGGGGCGGGAACATATTCGGCTTGCGGATGAGTCCCATCGGCTATATTTCTTACACCAACTAACATTGACTTCTTAACAGGACAAAGCGTTTCACACATAAAACCTCAACCCCATTATGAGAGAAAGAGGAAGGCGAGGCGAGACAAGGCCTTCAATGACAGAGGAGAACCGTTCGACACGTAATATTTCGTTTCATTAATTTTGGCGATGACACTCACCTTTCATCATCTAGGCGGGCGGCGAATGCCTCAGTGAGACAGCACTTACGCCTGAACTTGGGTGGCAACAGGTTGGGAAACCAGTCCCGCACATCCAAATACCCACCGCAACGTTCAGCAAAGACACTTGGCGGACCTCTAGCTACTCGGATGAAACCATTGCCTCCGGCTGCGCATCCACCACAAAACCGACGGCGGAAAGAGAGGGCAAGAGGGGAGGAAGCCTTGGACGAAAGGTAGGGGCAGCGGCGGACGAGTAGTAGTGTCAGAGGCCAGAAATACTTATTTCTTTTCCAGTTCTCCTTCTCCTCCTCCTTCTTTCTTTTGATATTTCTACTTCTTTCGTTTTATCCATTTCTCTGGTTCATGGGCTAGTGGAGTCACTCGGTTGGTTCTGGCTCGTATCTTTGAGAACGGGGTGCGTTGTTTATCACCTTTCTCGATATGCTGACCCATTCATTATCGTTCAGCTGTGTCTTCGGAGTTTCCTAGGCCGAATACCTGCTGTGAAAGCACTTGAGACGTCACTGAGGTGCTGCGTGGTGGATGATTAAACGTACGACCATCTCTTAAACGGTCGTAGTCCTTTCTAATGTTATCTTCCCTCTTTCTTCGTCTTTCAGCGGCTTGGTGAAACGGGGCATCCACGCAAGGCCTTGCTTTCAATTCATTACTGTTGAACTACTTAGCATTCTCATTTGTTTTGGTCTCGTCTAACGCAATTTCTTCAGTCCCGTAACCGAGGTACGACTGCGTCAGCCCCGGCAATTTGATATAGTACCGAGCCGACTCAAGATTGGATGGTGGACCTTCGGGAATGTTCAAAATTAGCACGCAATGAGTTGTCTAGTATCCTGTATATTGCGTAAGTTAGAGACTAACACCTCTGTACATTTCTTTGCAGGACGTCAATATTGGGTTACTAACTCCGATGTCGTAGGGCTTGCCTGGCTTCGACCCCGGCCTGCCGCGACGACACTGTTAGCGGCCTACCCTTCGAAACTGGTCTGCGCATTTATCCAAAAAACAACAACTTGCACAATCAGAACTCACTCTCAGCGTTGAACCAGGACAAATCCCTCACCTCCATAACAGTGACCCAGTCATCTCTTGGGAAAACTTGTGTTAGGTCCATGTTGTCCGTAGATTTGCAACTCCACTTGTTCTTTGTTTGCATTTCATTACCAGAAAAAAAGATAAGTTGCAAAGTATGCCACATTGAATTGCCTCAGTAAAGCATGCTGCACAGCATCTCAGCCATGCAACTACCCCTCCAACCACTGACATTGATAATACCATATGTCACTGGCTGAAAACTCATGAAGATGAAGAAACAATTTTGGTATTTACCAATGGCCAATGGTATGATGAGGTATATGACAAGTTTGTCATCAGTGTAGATGCAGTCCCACTGGAACAACTCACACTTGACTATGTTATTAATTGTTTACTCAATGAATAATCTCATCAGTCAGGCCCTCACATTGTATCTATTCCTAGCAAGTACTACAATTCTGAGGCATTTTCTACTCCACATGGCTGTACAATTAAATGCCAACCAAATGTTTCATGTTTTAATTGCAAGGGACATGGTCATTACCAATTCGACTGTCTGAGCCCTAAGAATTCCACCTATACCAACATTGCCACTTGTAGTGATGTCATCAATGTTAGCAATACTGTGGAATGTGGAATGGGTGTATGTACAGCTATGGTGATTTACACTTAAGGACTCTTTTTCAAAAGCTTTGATTAAGAGAGTGTGTTGATATTTGATATATTTAACTAATAATCTTGCAGTCTCTTGTTAATAAAGTTTGTAAATAGATAAATAACTACTGTATAGTTGCTTAGTCATACAACATCTTTTGCTCATGTCCATCATATCTCAATATATTTCACACACCCAAAATTTCACAAATGAGGCATTGATCTCATCTCCTGCTGATGTCATTCCCCCTCCCCAAATCCACATCCAGACAATAATGCCATGCTCACACTCACTGCATCCAACCTTTTTAATATTCTGCTTAAGCCAAGAGCTCAATAGGAAGCTATGGCCTCTCATATTGCTGTTTTTCATCAAAAACAATTGGGTTATGTGTCACCTGAACAGAATTATCACTTTCAACCACCACAGCCACCCATCTGCTTGCACACCCATGTGCAGCCTCAACTAGCTTCTACATTCCAGGCCATTCCACCTCAGCAGCCCTTCACATTCACTGCCCCAACTTTGGGATGGAAGATTCTGCTCTGGATATGTAGCAACTCCCAGGGTCATTTGTGCCACCCCCTGCCAGGTTTAATGGATCTGGTGCATCATATTTGCTTACATGTTTCCTCAAAGTTGAAAAATTGATACTGGTGGCAATTGTCTGGAATTCCTGATCAGAATCAATATCCAAAGCTGCATACATGGATTATAGCTAAATAGCCTAAGCCCACATATGAATGCTATGATGGTGTGTTTACTCAAACTGAGAAATCCATATTGAATGACTCCTTCCATTGGTCTCTTTCTCACTATGTTAGCATCCTCCACTCACATGTTCTAGCAAGTGGTGATATTTTTTGCCACCAAAGAATATTTATAGTTCCCATACTGGAGGATATCTGAAAACTATTAAGTATACCAAATTCTAATATACTCTAAAGGTCATTTAAACATCTGGGATGTGATTCAAACATAATTTGGTTTTTCAAACTTTTTGAAAGTTTTAAACTTTCTCATACATTATAAACTAAAGAATCTTTCTGGACATGAGTAGACAATAAAAAAAATTAGTAGTTTGAAACACTAATACTTTGGAGGATAACCCAAAACTTTAAAAGTTATTTATCCACTAAAGTGTATATATTTATATTGTTTGTTGTAAAATTAATATTTAAGCAAATTCAGTTTTTCAGATGACATTCTGGAGAATAAGGAAATATTAATATTTATCCTATATCTGACAAAATTTAGTCAAACAATCATTTGTAGATTATTCTTTTGGAATAAATTGCACAATGGGGATTTAAAAATATGAGGATTATTCAGTAAAATTTTGTATATTCAATAAAGTGTGACCATCCTCCTTTTAAAAAATAGATACCTTTAGATAGTCCATTCCATGCATATGTATTACTTCAGAATGGATCTGTCAATCTGAACAGATTTCTACTTTATTCAACATACTGTACTCAGAATATATAGGTAATTTCACCCTACTAAGAAAGCCACAGGACAAAAAATTTCCAATTATATATCACATATTTTACTAGGAAATAACTACAGTTTAGCTTTTAAAAACAAATTAACAACAAAAGTATTAGCAAGTATTTACATACCTTGGAAAACTATATACAATAGGTTCTATTAATTGACTCTGAATTGTTTAGAATGTAATATGGAGAATTGTTTCTTATGGTTGGTGGTTAACAATATAATAGTCTCAGATGATATATCACTATTTAAAGATGGAGTTTTGTAGAAATATAAATTTTACCAGTAAACATCTGATATTATAATCATTATGGAGAACTGTTATGACTGTGTCACAACCATGTCGCACCCTGATGGTCCTCAAGGTTATTGCTGCCTATCAACATTTCAAGTTATCAATCAAGTCATCGCATCGGAAACTGTCGGTCACCCAACACTGATGTATGCTTTCATGGTGATCAAACCCCATTTACACCCCTGTCAAGTTATACTTGTACTATCTGGTTATGCTTTGATACATCCCTTTTTTATTATGATGATCTATTCTATTCTATGTTTCATATATGCCTGTATACATATACCTGTAACCAGTGGACTATTTTCTTTTCTTGTAATCCCACTCTTGGTTAATTCACAGCCTCTGAATTTATTGTAACCTTCCAGTTCCTAGTCAAGTTTATTTGTCAATAATGTTTCTGCTCTTCCCTTAGTTAGTATTTTCTAGACACCAATGACTCATATATAAATCTGCTGTAGTTGTAGTTACTAGGCAGTCAAAATATCAACTCAGAACACCCACATACATCTCTATAAGCCTTACACTAAGTATCCCGCTCTCCACCTCTGCGTGTGCTCGCCTCTCTTTGGCCTCTGACCCCTCAGCCCCACACATGACTTATCCTTCGGTTCCGATCAGTAACTCACCATGAGGAACTCATTAGAACTAGTCTTCGCCCGCCCAAAATTTAAGGATACCCGACAGTAATGTGCAAGGGCACAGCACATAAGCTGAAGCCAAGTCCTTCTGATTGGTCCCTGTCAGCCAACTGACATTAGTCAGTTTTCTGTCCTTAACAACAACCTCCACTTCTGGATCTTATCCTTGTTCCACATTTGGTAACTTTTCAATTCACAAGTATTCACTCATTTCCTTATTATATTCCTGTTTCAGAATACTTTCCTTAGTCTGTCTTATTGTAATCTTAGTTTGTAGTACAATAATGGAAGAAATTATATTAGTTTCTGTGAGTTTGTACTTTACATTAGATCTGATATCAACTGAGTTTCTTATTCCTTACTTCTCTCTGCATGCTTGATACTTGGAACTTTTCAGAACTTTGAATATCCATATCCTCTGGCACAAATCCCATCTCTGAAATTAAGTACTTCCAAGCATTTACATAGAGTCACAGCACATAAGCTGAAGCCAATGTCCTAACCCTATTTGGAAGTTTCTGTGTTCCCAGTCACTTTCCAATAGTTCCAGAAAAAGTTTCCAACACAGTACTCAACAGTGACAAAAGGAGCAACAGTGATAAAAAGAACAACAGTGATAAAAGGAACAACAGTGACAAAAGGAACAACAGTGACAAAAGGAACAACAGTGACAAAAGGAACAACAGTGACAAAAGGAACAACAGTGACAAAAGGGCAACTTTTAAAATATGCACAAATGTCATGGTTAACAAAAATTATTTAGGTTATGACTTAATCTTTGGGATGAGATGCATTCTCTAGTATCTCTGTGACTTTTAAAATGTCCACAAACATTATAGTTAACAAAAATTATTTGGGTTATGACTTAATATTTGGGATGAGATGTATTCTCTTGTATATTATGCAAACTTTCAAATGTAGTTCATTTAATTTAAATTTATTTGGTTTAGAAAGTTAACCAGAACTATCTGGCCAACCAATCCTTGTTGTGGAATTTATCTCCAAAAGGATAATCCATATATGTTTGTTTGACTAACTTTTGTCAGATACAAGATAAATATTAATATTTCCTTATTCTCCAGAGTATCACCTGATAGACTGAATTTGGTTGAATATTAATTTTACAACAAAAAATATAAATGTATGTACTTTAGTGGATAAATAACTTTTAAAGTTTTGGGTTATCCTCCATTCAAAAAAAGCAATGATTCAAAAAAAGCAATGGTTTCAGAAGAAGTAACTGTTTCAGAAGGAGCAACAGTTCTGATTAGAAATTGAGTTGATTCTACTGGAATTGATATAGCATTAATAGAGCATGGATTGAGGATTGATATGTTGTATTGAATTTTGATATATTTTATTTTCATTTATTTTACTGTATTTTTAAACATTTTATTTTTATTTATTGTATTTTATCTTAATTATTCCATGATTTTACTATTTTTCCGGAAATCCTGGTAGATCTCCAGAGATTTGCAATATTACTCTGGGAAAATGGCATCAAAATACCTCCATGAATGCCATGTGAAATGCTTTTGTGAGGGACATAGGAAATTTCCCTGGACAGCTTGTGTGAAATGTTTCTGTGAGAGGTGTGGGAAATGCTTCTATGTATCCAGAAAATACTCCTAACACATAACAAAGTACTCCTGTGACATTACAAAATGGGTGTAATAATACTCCCATGCATGTAAAAATACCTCCATGCATCACAAACTACTTCCATGTGTGTGTGACAAAATGCTCCCATGGTGCCAACAATACTGTAGCACTTGCAGAAATGCTCCCACAGCATCAAAAAAGCTTCTGCAAGTGCAGAAAAGCTCCTGTGAAAAGTTCCAGGCTGACAATTAATACAGGGATAAGACTAATCTAATGGTACCTTTTACCTGCCTTTTACACAATTTGGGCACTCCTTGCCCTCACACAGTGCCTAAAAATACCCACCACCCACCATGCTCCTTTCACTTAGTTGATGATAAGAAGCTCTGCTCCACCTATGAAATAGAACCAACTTTTTAACCAATTTACTATAGTACATTTATGTGTCACAGCAGCAGCAGCTTATTCCACTCTAATATGGGCCATTGGACATCTACTTCCACCTCAATCTGGGTTGGTGGCTTTCAATCAGTAATTATTTGTCTTAAGATTAGAAATACATTTCTAATTTCTTCCAGTTTTGCCCATAAATAAATGGTGAGAATATTATTGCAGAATATTTGATACTACATTAAGATCCTGATATGTTAGTTAGTATAATAGTAGATCTGATAGGTTAGTGTAAATAAAGTCTATATTAGCCAAATAGTGTTTTATTCTATAACTAATCCTTTGACTTGTTTATAAATATATTTAGTGTTTGATAAATAGTATAAAATATATATAAACTAGCTAGAATTGAAGTCAAATCTAGTTTTCGAATCAGTGAATTGTTATTCATATTTTAGCAATTCTTTTCACAGAAAAAGAACAGCTTGCAAAGCAGCTTTCAAAGCCTTCTTTGCAAAGTAGGATGCATATCTAAGTCTCTGCAGGTTGCCACTGATTAATACCAAATACATAAATTATTTTACCTTGCAGTGAATTCAGTATTTTCATATTTTGATGGAGCATTGGATTACTTTTTCAGAAGATAGTATTAAAATAAGACTAATAAATCACAGGCCCACATGGAAGTCCCAGCAGTGGTCATGGGTTTGCATGGAATGGGTTTTAACTGTTAAGAGTCGTGTGCGGAGCTTATCAGAGGGTTTCCAGAGAAACCTGTAGGAAAGCCAGTAGGACTTGGCTTCAGCTTATACATAGGCTATGCCCTCACAAGATCGTGTTGTCCAATTTCAGACAGGCGGACGGGAATCCCAGGGAGTCCTGGAGTAGTTGGTTGGTTGTGAGGTTGGAGAGTTGACTGTGGGAATCCTGTGGAAGTCAAGGGGTTGGACAGAGTTGAGTCAGAGGTTGAGTGATAGCTAGGTTGGAGATTAAGTGATAGATGGGTCAGAGCCTGCATGCCCTGATGAGGTAAATAGCAGTGTGTTTCAAGGAGGAGATTAGAGTGGAAAATGTACTGAGATTACTGGGAAGAATCTAAGCTGATTTTCTGACTGGATTGTATGTACAACATCTGACAGACTATATAGAGTGTGGAATGTATGTCATACCAAATCCAGTAATAATGAAATCTAAACTAGTAAACATGAAATGAGATAAGTAAACACCAAACTTGGTGTTAGGAATGGAACGGAGCAGAGTGGAGTCCAAAACATGACAGGTCGTTAGACCATAACGGGAATGGGGCAGGAGCAGAGTCCAAAACATGACAGGTCATTTGACCATAATGGGAACAGGGCTCAGTTAGAGAGCTGTCAGGTTTTCTGAGAGGAGTCCGGTCACTGGTGTGTGGGACAGGGTCAGAGATAGACAGGTATGGGTTCCGGTGGGTATTCTGGTGATTGATACATGAAGTAATGAAGGTTGAGCATGGACAGGTCTGACATCCAGAGTCCAGCGTGTATTCCAGTAAACCAATAAATGGTGTGTGTAGGGTGCAGGTGCGTATAAGTTAGTGCCTGGAGTCCAGTAGGTTTTCCAGTCAAAACAAATAATCTACTAGTCTATATAGTCTAGCTACTACCTTTACTTACAATCTGATCAGAAAATCAACTTAGCTTTGACTTAGTATCTGCCCTCAGTGTATTCTCAGAACCCATGAGTTTCCCATCTGCTCCTGTCTGAAGTTGGACAACACGATCTTGTGAGGGTGCAGTATATAAGGTGAAGCCAAGTCATTTCCTGGAACTTCTGCAGGTTTCCCTTAGAGACCCACCTGTGAGCCCCACATTTAAGAATCTGCTCCTCTACTACAAATCCTTTTATGTCTCTTAAGTAAATATCACTATAACTAGATCTTTCTTTATTTCCGAACATAATTTATTAGGGAATCAAATCACAAGGTCAATTCCCTGACTCAAATCCATTTTGACCTGACCTTCAAGCAACTATACAGTTCATCTTGACTGTGATTGACTACAATTTGCATCTTCTCTTCTCTTTCTTTACATAATCTGCATTGTACTTGATCAGCCAATACAAACTCTACTATACTTTGAGAGTCAGTATTGTTTATAAATAGAGTGACAATTAACATGAGTCTTGATATAAAAGGACTATGTATGTGATTGTGGGATAATAATTTTTTAGCTGCCATTGAGACAGCAGCTAGGTCTTGCAAAGTAAAATACAGATTTTTATATGTCTGTCAATTATCAATGGTATCAAAGCCAATGATAGCCCCATGTTCTATTATTGCTGTATAGAATTCACAAAGGTATAATTGGGATAATCCTTCAAATGAAATTCCCAAGCATCTCTATAAAGTGGTGCCATATTACAGTGGGAATCAGAAATGATAGGGAAGCCAGAAACGAAGAGTCAAATGATAATGCAGAACTGGAGATGCCAGGCAGGAACTGGTGAGGGGTAGGGGAGAGTATTATCCTCACCAAGCCACCCTAGGCAGATTTATTAGTAGGACAAGAAGCAGCATCATGCTTGGTGCTGTCCCCAAGTCCAGAATTTGTGCACTTGATATAAAATGGCCTAAGTGCATTTCCAAAAGTTAAAATGACCACAAGATATTTTATTGTTACTATCAGAGTTAAGGTGATTGGAATTAAGGTTGAATGGCCTGAGACAGGGATGATTCATGAGGTATTGTGCTTGAAGACAGGAGTCAATGACACCCCACTGGGAGTAGTCCCCATGAGCCATCTCTGAGAGCCATTTCACATGAAATGCAAAGTGGTAATTCAGCAGTGCATGTTAGTCATACTCTTGATGAGCATTGAAGGAAAAGGTAAATGATAATACCCAAGATAAATGTTGTGGTGGCAAAAAATATCACCACTTGCTAGAACATGTGAGTGGAGGATGCTAACATAGTGAGAAAGAGACCAATGGAAGGAGTCATTCAATATGGATTTCTCAGTTTGAGTAAACACACCATCATAGCATTCATATGTGGGCTTAGGCTATTTAGCTATAATCCATGTATGCAGCTTTGGATATTGATTCTGATCAGGAATTCCAGACAATTGCCACCAGTATCAATTTTTCAACTTTGAGGAAACATGTAAGCAAATATGATGCACCAGATCCATTAAACCTGGCAGGGGGTGGCACAAATGACCCTGGGAGTTGCTACATATCCAGAGCAGAATCTTCCATCCCAAAGTTGGGGCAGTGAATGTGAAGGGCTGCTGAGGTGGAATGGCCTGGAATGTAGAAGCTAGTTGAGGCTGCACATGGGTGTGCAAGCAGATGGGTGGCTGTGGTGGTTGAAAGTGATAATTCTGTTCAGGTGACACATAACCCAATTGTTTTTGATGAAAAACAGCAATATGAGAGGCCATAGCTTCCTATTGAGCTCTTGGCTTAAGCAGAATATTAAAAAGGTTGGATGCAGTGAGTGTGAGCATGGCATTATTGTCTGGATGTGGATTTGGGGAGGGGGAATGACATCAGCAGGAGATGAGATCAATGCCTCATTTGTGAAATTTTGGGTGTGTGAAATATATTGAGATATGATGGACATGAGCAAAAGATGTTGTATGACTAAGCAACTATACAGTAGTTATTTATCTATTTACAAACTTTATTAACAAGAGACTGCAAGATTATTAGTTAAATATATCAAATATCAACACACTCTCTTAATCAAAGCTTTTGAAAAAGAGTCCTTAAGTGTAAATCACCATAGCTGTACATACACCCATTCCACATTCCACAGTATTGCTAACATTGATGACATCACTACAAGTGGCAATGTTGGTATAGGTGGAATTCTTAGGGCTCAGACAGTCGAATTGGTAATGACCATGTCCCTTGCAATTAAAACATGAAACATTTGGTTGGCATTTAATTGTACAGCCATGTGGAGTAGAAAATGCCTCAGAATTGTAGTACTTGCTAGGAATAGATACAATGTGAGGGCCTGACTGATGAGATTATTCATTGAGTAAACAATTAATAACATAGTCAAGTGTGAGTTGTTCCAGTGGGACTGCATCTACACTGATGACAAACTTGTCATATACCTCATCATACCATTGGCCATTGGTAAATACCAAAATTGTTTCTTCATCTTCATGAGTTTTCAGCCAGTGACATATGGTATTATCAATGTCAGTGGTTGGAGGGGTAGTTGCATGGCTGAGATGCTGTGCAGCATGCTTTACTGAGGCAATTCAATGTGGCATACTTTGCAACTTATCTTTTTTTCTGGTAATGAAATGCAAACAAAGAACAAGTGGAGTTGCAAATCTACGGACAACATGGACCTAACACAAGTTTTCCCAAGAGATGACTGGGTCACTGTTATGGAGGTGAGGGATTTGTCCTGGTTCAACGCTGAGAGTGAGTTCTGATTGTGCAAGTTGTTGTTTTTTGGATAAATGCGCAGACCAGTTTCGAAGGGTAGGCCGCTAACAGTGTCGTCGCGGCAGGCCGGGGTCGAAGCCAGGCAAGCCCTACGACATCGGAGTTAGTAACCCAATATTGACGTCCTGCAAAGAAATGTACAGAGGTGTTAGTCTCTAACTTACGCAATATACAGGATACTAGACAACTCATTGCGTGCTAATTTTGAACATTCCCGAAGGTCCACCATCCAATCTTGAGTCGGCTCGGTACTATATCAAATTGCCGGGGCTGACGCAGTCGTACCTCGGTTACGGGACTGAAGAAATTGCGTTAGACGAGACCAAAACAAATGAGAATGCTAAGTAGTTCAACAGTAATGAATTGAAAGCAAGGCCTTGCGTGGATGCCCCGTTTCACCAAGCCGCTGAAAGACGAAGAAAGAGGGAAGATAACATTAGAAAGGACTACGACCGTTTAAGAGATGGTCGTACGTTTAATCATCCACCACGCAGCACCTCAGTGACGTCTCAAGTGCTTTCACAGCAGGTATTCGGCCTAGGAAACTCCGAAGACACAGCTGAACGATAATGAATGGGTCAGCATATCGAGAAAGGTGATAAACAACGCACCCCGTTCTCAAAGATACGAGCCAGAACCAACCGAGTGACTCCACTAGCCCATGAACCAGAGAAATGGATAAAACGAAAGAAGTAGAAATATCAAAAGAAAGAAGGAGGAGGAGAAGGAGAACTGGAAAAGAAATAAGTATTTCTGGCCTCTGACACTACTACTCGTCCGCCGCTGCCCCTACCTTTCGTCCAAGGCTTCCTCCCCTCTTGCCCTCTCTTTCCGCCGTCGGTTTTGTGGTGGATGCGCAGCCGGAGGCAATGGTTTCATCCGAGTAGCTAGAGGTCCGCCAAGTGTCTTTGCTGAACGTTGCGGTGGGTATTTGGATGTGCGGGACTGGTTTCCCAACCTGTTGCCACCCAAGTTCAGGCGTAAGTGCTGTCTCACTGAGGCATTCGCCGCCCGCCTAGATGATGAAAGGTGAGTGTCATCGCCAAAATTAATGAAACGAAATATTACGTGTCGAACGGTTCTCCTCTGTCATTGAAGGCCTTGTCTCGCCTCGCCTTCCTCTTTCTCTCATAATGGGGTTGAGGTTTTATGTGTGAAACGCTTTGTCCTGTTAAGAAGTCAATGTTAGTTGGTGTAAGAAATATAGCCGATGGGACTCATCCGCAAGCCGAATATGTTCCCGCCCCGGAGGACGGATTGTTTGAGACATGCGAAACATCACCATGTCCTTTATACCGACGCTGACTCTTCGGGTTGTGCATTGATGCAGGCGACCCGTCGGATTCGGCTTCGTCCCGGTAAAGACGCCTGGGATGGCCATCTGTCGGAGACCTTGTGCTTGGTGTCACTTTAGGAGCTGCCGTCGCTATGTGACGTCAGTTTTGTGTTTCTTGTTGGTATTAAAATAAGTCACAACTAACGAGGTATTTCCTTGCAATTGAAGTCAGGAGTGAGGACTATGGCCGCGGCAAATGATCCGGGCTGCTCAAAAGCTTGTCCGGCAAGCGCACCATGACTAATACCGTCGTGTGAGGGCAGATTCTGAATTTAATTTAACGACATATGAGAGAAACGAGTGGTGCAACGTACTGAATACTAGATGATGAGCCGCCCCAGATGCCCCTATACAACACGTTTGCGTAGACTTCTATATGTGCACAAATTATTAATTTCCCCAATGACACAGTAGGATGAAAGGGTTATTACCCTGTCGGTATCCTTTATGATCGATCCCTTCACTCTCAATCGCGGTGGTGGTAGCGCTGGCGTGCGTGGATCGGGATGGCATGACACACCATGGAGAATGAATGAGACAACCGGGAGCAACGCTGTCACAGGCATGTCTGCAATGATTGCGGATTAGGGCGAGATTTTATAGACCCACGCGACGTAATGAAGTGTACGGACCAAATGCTGCAGACAGGTCTGTCTGCGTGCTCGTACCGGCCAACACTTTCTGATCAGTGGCTTCATCGTCGTTGTCGATGAGGGAAGATTCTGTGAATAGTAGGATATTTAAGTGATATATTATAAAAAATACAGACAAACCACACGAACCCGGTACCATATACTCCGATCCGCGGTCATTGTCAGTTCCCTCCTTGCTGCCGATATCTCCTGCCAGTTTGTCATGTGTAGCAGGTGCGCGACGCGGCTCGCTCTGTCTTTAAGTGGGTTGTTCATCTATATCGTCGCAAGGTTTCCTTTCTGGAATGGATGCAATCTAACGAGAACGCAATCAGTAAATGACAACATAGCAGGCAACAAACAAGAGCCATCGCCACTCACGCATATTTGTAACAAAACCGCCTCATGTGCCTCATTAAATGATAAAACCTTTGCCGCGTCGGTGGGAAGCATGTGGGTTATGGCGTGGGTAGTCCAAACGCTCCTAGCCTTTATAGTCACCAAAAATAATTCATAAAATGTTGCTTACCAATGCACCGCAGGTACGTGTAGAGATCATTTCGGATTCGACAAAAAGCGGAGCTCAGCTCCTCCCACATCATTTGAGTATAACATGCGCTGTATTATTCACTGGAGACTACTAGGCTATCTAGACCCCCAGACAGAGCTCTCAGGTATAACAACCAGCTCAATGTTGTTGTGATCTTGCGGCTTATCTTGTCGTGTCTCAACCAAGTCACGCGCAAAATTTCACAAGGGGAATATATTTTGTATGGCACGTGATCTCTTATCATTAATATGCTTGGTTTATAGAGTTGGGTTCTCTTCGCCAATCATAAGCTTACAAGTGAACTTCGCGAATCATGTATCCTGCTGATAGTCAAAACTTCGTCGCAAGGAATTATCCGGATTGGTTACATCTGTTGGGTGTTTAGATGCAATAGATGTGCAAAGAGCCTCATGGCAGATAATTTAGGGAAAATCCGGGGGTAACTCACCACCGGAAACGCCATGCCCAGCGGATGGTAGGAACTGGACTTTGGCATAGCACGATGCCCCGATGGGCGGGGCGCATCTTTAATTTCGTTGCAACTGCTGGCGGAAGGCTGTACAGTCATGAGATCACTTGGGTGGAATCGGCAAGATATGGAGGTGGGCGTCGATCCCGGCGGGGTGCCCAATGTGGCGTTTTGCTACCTTGCCGAAATTCGGCTGCAAGACAAACGACGCTGAAAGAGACAGTCTGTTGAGGAAATTGTGGTCGCAGAACGTAGATGAGTGTCGCTTGAAGGCTTACATCCTAATGTCGACTTGTTCCTGGGAAGGTGGCATAGCTCTCTTTTGCGTTTTCTACGAGTTTGCATGAGTCTTCCTTATGTTTGGGTTAAAAACCAAGTCAGGCTACGCGGGCGCAACCAATCAAAAATCGACGGTTATTCAAATAGGTGGCATTTTCGCCGGTTTTGGCTTGTACAATGGAAACAATAGATAAGTCGAAGTTTGACGTGAATGGATGCCATCGCTTCGCCCAAACTGGGCGGCTAGGTCAGACATGGGCTTTTAACATTCCTTGACAAGAAATCCTTATCGATCGCGCGAGATAAAGTCACGAGTCAGCATCCATTTTATGAAGATACGTTTGATGTCGCAAGGGTGCATGAAGAAACCACATTGCTTGCCATTACCCTGACTAGACTATCATTGAGTCGGGTTTCTTCTTATTACAAACTTTGATACAATTAAACAGGAAGCACGGAATCTCGCCGGATTAAATGCACGCTATAAGTAGCAGTCTGAATGAACCTCAATAGCGAGTATAAATATCACCCACGATTTCCCTCGCGAAAGTCACTGAGGGCGAGGCTGAGTTTTATGTCGTAGCTGCAGGCAAACCTTGCCAAGATGTGGTACAAGATCGTTGGCGATCTGGGGTCCAAACAACGTCCCTTGGTAACTCTTCACGGTGGTCCAGGCGGCAACCACAAATACCCCCTCGTGTTCACCTTCATCTCAACGCACGGAATATCTGTCATATTTTATGGCTGGATCGGAATGGGCCTTCCCAGTGAAGAAGGGTGATGGAACCATCTGGACCGAGCAGCTGTTCTGAGATGAGTTTAAATAGCCTGGTTCGGCATCTAGATATCCACGATGACTTTGATATACTGGGACATTCATAGGGTGGAATGCTGGGAGCCATATAACCGAAGGGGCTAACAAGCTCATCATATCCGACTCTCCGGTGTTGATGGAATTATTTGTTTAAGCAGCAAATAGGTTAAGAAATGGGCTGCCGAAAATATTTCAGGATAGTTGATGAGGCATGAGGATTCAGGGACTACTGATAGCAAGGAGTATGCGGCGGCAATCATAGTATTTATACACTGCATGTGTGCAGGCTTGAAACATGGCCACAACTGGGTGCAAATTTCGGGTCGCTGGCGAAAGATCCCACTGTTATGAAACCACGTACGTTCTGCATACGCAGACATCGGGATTTTAATCGACGATTTATAATAGGAATGGTCCAAACGAATTCCGTGTCATCGCAACGTGGAAGACATGGTCCATAATTGATCAACTACATAATATCACCGGTAGCACCCTGGGACTCAGCGGATATTACGATGAAGTATAGGATAAAACTGTACAACCATTTCTTAAAGATTTTCCCAAGTCCAAGCGGGTTCAATTCGCTAATTCGAGGCATACACCCCAGGAGGAGGAGACAACCCGTTACTTGGACATTGTTGGCAGTTTTCTGGCCTAATGTCACTGCAAGTTTGAATTAAATGTATTGTAAACATCAGAATGAACCCGTAAATGTTAAAAAACCAGCGCGATTGAGGTCCCACAGCGCTCATTCTATGTCGATAGTCGGCCCCCTTGAGATCTACAGAAGGAATGTCTGATAGCTGGATCTTCCGAGCCCTAAGCTGCGTTTACCACAGTGTGCGGCCTCCATACCATCGCCATTCTCGTTTAACTCCTTCCATATTGTGACATAATGCGCGGCGCAAGAAATGAACGATCCATCACCTATTGGCTTCATCGTTTACATTTCACCGCATGTTATTTCCTTTGCGTGGTCACCGCACCATCTACTCGTGTGTCGGGAGGGTCTATTTAATCCCCTATCTCAGCGTTGCAGGAACATGGTTCCCCTGACACAGGTCTTACACCATCATTTGGACACACGTTCTAATCATTTCTCTTCCATAATACCGACACATCTCAACCAAACCAGGATGAGCCCAATAGCGTTGGCCTTTATTCAACTCATTATGCAGCCGGGGTTGGAGATATTATATATATATTATTTGAGCCGACGTAAGAAAGCGCATAGCCACTTTGCATTATCCCCGCGATCTCTGCCGTTGTCCTGATACATGTGTTAATACATTTCGGGGCAATAGCCGTGCCTAGACTAACGTCCGAATCATGAACGACAATTCTTTAGATAAGATATCATTCAAGGTCTGAACGAGGCCTCCCCCGTCACAACTGCGATACATGTCGCGTTCAGGCTCATCTTACCTTCAGCCCAATGTTCCATCGACAGGATTCATGATCTTAAACCCGAGGGCCGTCACACCGTGTGAGCCACTGTGTTGTGAAAATTCCCCAAAATAATTCTCTTCCATTGAAAAATTGACAATAAAGCTACCAGTTTCTACGTGGAAAATTCTTCGAGCCTCTGATGCAGAATTGTGTGATGGTTGGTTTTGTTACTCTAGGGAGTCTATGTTACCCTTTCAATTCCCCATCTTTCGGGACTGATTCTATCTCTCTCTCTCTCTCTTTTTGTCATAATTTACGTATATAAAAATGTACGCTAAAGGCTCTATCACCCAGTTTCACATGGTCAAAACGGGAGGTCCGAGCCGATAGGACCTTCGTGAGGGGTGGACAGGGAGTAAGGACATGCGTCTGAAGCATGCCATTACAGACACCGCTAGCGCTCCCTACGCTCTCACAAAAGCAAATATATATTTCGTTGTCCGTATTGCGAGGTGAGTACATAGTTAATTGCTTAGATTGATGGCTGATCGTGACGCTGCACATTTTTAGCAGTATAAAAGGAGTCCTTAAATCATGCAAAACATACCCTCCGGATTCCCAACGGTTTCTTA